>JACGAQ010002316.1:0-43021 GCA_014119065.1 Orius insidiosus
GACGGTATCGATGCAGTCATCATCCGAGAACAAACGGAAGGCGAATAGCCACAGAACATGAAACCGTTAAAGTAATTACTTATTTCAGTTGAAACATTTCATAAATCTTATTTCAGGGTGTTGTTGAATGTCTGAAACTGGTCACTGCAGCAAAATCTGAAAGAATCGCCAAATTTGCTTTCGATTTTGCCACAAGGAACAACAGAAAAAAGTGACTGCCGTTCACAAGGCTAACATTATGAAATTAGGAGATGGCCTTTTCCTCAGAAGCTGCCAGGAGGTTCGTTTATACATTTTTGAGCTGTGACTAATTTTAATTTTAGATAGCGAAACTCTACCCGAAAATTCAATTTGAGCCAATGATTGTCGATAATTGCACTATGCAAATGGTATCGCACCCTCAACAATTTGATGTCATGGTTATGCCTAATTGTACGGTAACATCCTAGATAATTTAGCCTCCGGCTTAGTCGGAGGCGCCGGTGTCGTTTCCGGCGCATCTTACAGCGCTGAATGTTTGTGTTTGAACCTGTAAGTTTATTGGCTTTATTTTTGAATTTTTAAGTTTATTATTATTTTCAAGGGTGCAAAACACACCTACTCGGAAGCTGTAGGAAAAAATGTGGCGAACCCAACAGCAATGTTGCTTTGTGGGGCAAAAATGTTGCAGCATGCGAATCTTCATTATTACAGCGACATGATAAGCAGCCATCGCTAAAGTCTATCAAGATGGAAAGGTATTTCTTCCTTATTTTTTACAGGGAAGAAGTTTTTAAACCAATAAGAGAAGTCATCTCATATTGTGATAGGTCTCACTTAAGAGGACTTTCCATTTGTGGTGGGGGGGAAGGGCTTTTTCCTGGGTCCTCACCTTTTGCCTAAAAACGCCCTTTACAGACTACTTTTTCCTTTTGGTTTTTGCTTTTCTCGCTATGAATTTCCTCTCTTTATAATCTGACACATAGGGACTTGATAAGTGCCGGATTTTCAAACATTCCGGAATGAACCACATGAAATATGTTGATCGATTTGATGAATGAAACAAAACGTTCAACAATATAAATAGTTGAGGGGAGTGCTAGCATTTTCATGATGTTTACTTTCACTTCTGATGAATTACTGTAAGAAGTGTTATAACAAATTTTAGCCATACAATCTTCTGGCAAATTACGCTGTAAGAAGTGTTTAAAAAATTTTAGCCGTACAATCTAGGTAGTATTGCAGTCCCAACATATCCAGCATTTTTGGGTGCCCTCCAAACTGTTAATCTGCATACTCAGAATCTTGAATATCCTCAAAAAGGCACTGTAGATATCAGATCTCTAAAAGGCCACCCCTATCCCAGTTTTCCTTGTTATCCAGACAACCTAGTTCATTGTTATCCCTAGAAGTCTCACTTTTTATGCTAACTTCCTGATTATTTTCTCTTTCTAGGTGAAAAACTAAAGATCTCGGAGGTCAATCCACAACTAAAGAATACGTCTACGCTATCATCAACAACCTTCAGCATTCAGCTCCATAAACTACAAAATTTACCAAATCTCATCCTGCCCTATCCCAACCTTACTAGTCAATCAGTATTTGACTCCCTTTAATTCGGATCCTTTTATGGAATAAAACCATTGTGATTAGATTATTTTTAATAAGATTGATGGCAGTTCATTTGTTAATGTAAATAGAATACCTAATAATAAAATTGTTTTAAAATGTTCTATTTCTTTTATTCCTTGATTATTTAAAGTCGAATGAATAAGTTTAGCTGTTGCTTAGTCACGAAAACTAGGAATCTTGGATACTCTTCTTCCAAACATGACAAAGATATCCTAAGCTAAACATATGAGCTTTTAACTTTTTTTAAATATTGTTATTCCTCCAATTTGCCATAGTTTGTTTTTAATTTTCATTAATTTTTTATTTTTTCGGCTCAGTAAAATAACTCAAAATGGCTTGTTAGAAAACTTTGGATTCTATTCAAAATTTAAATCTATTCGTTGATCCAATATGTTTCACTACTCGTCAATTTATCCGACCGAAAACCACAACCAAGGTACCAATGAATAATATAAGAAAAATGATAAAAATTGCGCTTCGCAGTCAGGGTCAAGCGAAAGAAAAGAGGCGATCCCTGATATGATTTATAGTCACGACAAATACATTTATAAACTCGAAAAGAAAATCGGAAGTGGCTCATTTGGACAAGTTTTCGCCGGTAAAGCAATCCCCCGAACCGGAAAAGATGTAAGCAGAGTTATTATTATGCCTTTGAATTGAAAACTTCTAGAAAGAAGACTTAAATTCAAAGGCTTTGAAATTTTGTAAAAAAATTTAACTCTACAATATTTTTGTTTAAGAATTCTGTCAATGGAAAAGCTAACATTGGAACAATTGTAAGTTTCTTAATTATTTTAAAATGTATGCTGGTTATGAACTAACTACTTAGTGGTGTTAACTATAATTTAATGAGGAGTGGGTCTAACACAGGCGATGTTTTATGTTCATTGGCATACTGTCAGTGACATTTTTTTCTAGGCCAGCTGCTATTATCATAAGTTTTCACTTAAGAAAATTGCAAAAAGCCCTCAAAAATGTCACTTTAAACTTCCTCATAAGAGAGTTTTTGTGACACCATATTATTGTGACTCAATATAATCTTGGGGAAATGGTCTTCGACTCGTAGAGGAGAAGTTATCATTGATCCCTCCCGATCGGATGTTTCTTGTGGTGACAACCGTTGCATTTTTTCGGAACACTTCCTTAAAGAAGTTATTGTGATACCCTACACGTCGGGTTTTTGGGGAAGGGTCTTTCAGACCCCGGAGGGTCAAATCGAATATTGATCTTTACCGATCTCAACTTTGCTTGTGGCTCCGGCCGGCCAAACGGCTGTAGCATTTTTTTTTCCAGAACACTTTACGGCCAAAGTTTTCAACCATTTTCTTTGTCAGTGAACAAGAAATAACGAGAGTGATTTTTCAATTTCAAAAAAATGGCGGAGATATGTCTGTTTGAAATTTTGAAAAATTCGATGCTACCGAACCAACGCGTTGGTTCAATTTTCACCAAATTATCATTTTTTTTAACATTAATTATCATTATAGTAGGGAGAAATCTCATACTTCCACCCGTTACTAGAGGGACCTCTCTTGGGCAAAATCCCATTGTTTCTACCTTGATACTTAGAAAAATTTTCGAAAAAAACTTGGTAATTTTTTGAAAAAAAAAAAAAAAAAAAAAAAACTTAAAAAAAAAAAATTTTTTTTGAAAAATAAAAACTTCCCCCTCCGTTATACTTCCCCTTCCGTTATACTCCCTCCCTTGTACTTCCCCCTCCCATATGCTTCCCCTCCGTTATACTTGCCCCTCCTAAATTTTTACTTCTCTTTAAGGAAGTTATCGTTGGAAGCTCTTCAAACAAGTAATTAAAATAGTAATCCTGAAAATATTGAGAGCTTTTTATGAAATACACAAGAGTGGTGGAGATCTATCAGCCTAAAGTTTGTTTGATGCGCTACGACTACTATTGGTCCAATCTTCCATTTTCAGCAAATAATCCTTATATTATGTACTAAATTGATTTTATTGAGATAGAGAGGCCGCAATTTTTATTAGATTTTCACCTAATCTTGAAAATTTCGATGTCATTTTTAAATAGGTAAAAATGGCGGATACCCCTTTTGAAATTTTACTAAAATTGCTACAAAGAATTATTGGTTTAAACTTCACCGCATGAAATGGAATTTATTGAATAAAAAACAATCTTACCTTATTTTCTGGGGAAGTTTTTGTAGAGACCAACAGAACTCCGGCATTTTCCGTATCGGTACTAGTTTTTTGTAACAGGAACTTTCTTGCTTCGTCTTTTGGCGGGAGAAAAACAGCGCTCTCTAGTATGCATGTTTTTTCGATCGATCGTGTAGGCTGTGGATTTTCCCCGTCTAAAAATGTCGTCCCGTCTCGTTTTCGACTAAACCTCGGGGCCCCCTTTGTCGTAACAAATTAATCCGGAGTCAAACTCGTTTTTTTATTATTTTTTTATTTTTCCACGCAACTTAAATCCTCGATGGTGAACTCGGTTTGATTTCGCCGCGGTCTCTCTTCCTCCCCCGGCCTTTGTTTTTTCTTTCCCGTCTCGTCCGTTCGCCCGACCAAACTCCGTAAACCCCCTTTGAACGAAATTGGAACGGGGGACTCCCGAAACGGAAACGGGTTTTCTTCCTTTTTTCTCATTCATTTTCAACCTAAATTATGTCTTTGTCGTCGATTAAACAATATCCCGTCGATTTCCTCATCGCATCGAGGTATCGCCTCGTTCGTAAAATCGGAAGTGGATCCTTCGGTGATATTTTTCTCGCCATAAACATCAGCAATGGAGAAGTAAGTCATGAGATATTTCACAATTTTATTTTTTTTCCTCTCTATTCTTCTCAACCTTTATTTCACAACATCTACCTTTAATTCTTATTCCTTTTTTATTTTCCAACATTAATTTATTATTTTATATAACCTTTATTCATTTTTCCATATTACGCCACTTTCATTTTTTAACCACATCTCAAGACCTACATTTTTATAGACCCGAAACCTTAATCCTCCCGGACTTCCTTTTATTAATTTTAAACTTTTTATTTTATAACCTAATTTTAAACTCATGTAAAATAGGAAATTACATGAGTCACCTTAAAAACAGCCTTCAAATATCTGATGGCTTAAGGTCAATTCCAAAAAAAATTTTAATTGTTAAAGATCGTTGTTTTAATTTAATTTGTTTTTTCTATTTTCGATTTCGCGACTAAATTATTGCAAATAATGCTAATTTTTTTTGTACCCAGCTCTTTCAGGTATAACAAGATAAATCTTGTTCAACTCTATTGCACGCAGCTGGCTAAATTTTGTGTAGGTCTGAACTTTTTGGTCATTCTGTTTTATCTAACTGGTTGGTCTTCAAAAAAAAGTAGCGTTATTCAATGTTTTATGTGCTTATAGGCTTGACCTTTTTTTACTCTTTTTCACCCAGCTAATCAACTTCCAGATATCCAAGGGATAGGCAGCCCATAAGAAATTATAAATAAAGTCTTATTTTTATAAAATTGATAAAATTGTCAATATAAAGAAGATGGGGACTAATTTCCCCAAAATCCTGATCTATTCTGAGGACTTTGAACAGCTGGTTGCTATAGATTTCACTGTTTGCCTTCAGTTGGTCATGTTTTCAGGTTCTGCTCTAGGCTTATTAATACTGGGTGCTTGTAAAAAGTTTTATCTAAACTTTTTTACTTAACCAGCACTTTTAGGTATGATAAATCCAAACTTAGCAACTCTATTGTATACAGCTGGCTAAATTAAGTGTAGGCCTGTCCTAGTCCACTCTATTTTGTCTAGCTGGTTGAATTTCTTTAAAAAGGCTATAACAAAGCTATTATGTTATTTTTGTTATTTGGCCTGACTTAGAATCGAATCTTTGTCACCCCAGCTTATCAACTTTCAGATGTAAGATGCAGGCTTATTGTCCTATAGAATTAAATTTTCATAAAATGTCATTGTGGAGGAAAATGGAGTAAATTGTTCAATACTTTTCGTACCCTGATTTCCATCTAAATTGAACAAGATCTGTGAGTCTTGAAATTAACAGCTGGTTGCTGTAGATTTTACCGTTGACCCTCAACAAGTCTTGTTTGATATCAGGGTTGCCCTAGATTTTAAGTAATTTGAAATACACCCTACAGAATTTTTTTTTTAGATTTTAAAAGCACTATTATTGCATAAAAGTTTCCATCTTATCTTTTATTTGTTTATTTTACTGCACAAGTTTATTTTCCCTTGGTTTGTGAATTTTCATTCTGATTCATTGGTCTGGATTAGTGATGAATCATCCTTTTTTTTATGAGCGATCTATTTGTGTTATTGTGAATTCTTAAAATCAGATTATGCAATTATTTCTAAAGTCTTTTAACTTAAGTTAACAAAAGTTCCTAATTTCTCTTGAAACTAATATAAATTTTTTACTCTTTTCAGGAAGTTGCTGTCAAGGTTGAACCTATTCGTGCTAGGCACCCTCAACTTCTCTATGAAAGCAAACTTTACAAAGTGCTTCAAGGGGGAGTCGGAATTCCACATGTCAGGTAAGTATGGTGTGGGAGAACTCTAGCTTTGATCTTTCTTTTTGAATTTTATCAAACGATATTCATTTTAGGTGGTACGGCCAAGAGAAAGATTATAACGTCCTTATAATGGACCTTCTGGGCCCATCGTTGGAAGATCTTTTCAATTTCTGTTCGAGACGTTTTACAATCAAGACTGTTCTCATGTTGGCCGACCAGATGATTGGCCGGATCGAATACATTCACTCGAGGTCTTTCATCCACAGAGACATCAAACCGGATAACTTCCTCATGGTATCGGGCGCCACTGCAATAAGCTCTATCTCATCGATTTCGGTCTTGCGAAAAAATTCAGAGAGAACAGAACACGGACGCATATCGGATATCGGGAGGATAAGAATTTGACCGGAACTGCCAGATACGCTTCAATCAATGCCCATCTTGGCATTGAACAAAGGTGATCCTCGTCATCCTCTTTATTTTATTTTTAATGATTTTTATTTAAAGCCGGAGAGATATGGAATCACTTGGATACGTTATGATGTACTTTAATCGAGGAAGCCTTCCATGGCAAGGTCTCAAGGTAAAAAAAATTTTGATGTATTTTATTGTTAGGAAAACGAACGTTTTTTCCAAGTTTTTGATCTTATTTGTTTTTAGGCTGCTACGAAAAAACAAAAATATGAAAAAATAAGTGAAAGAAAATGTCCACTCCTGTAGAAACTTTGTGTAAAGTAAGTTAATTTTAGTGAAAGTAATTGTGGATAATATATTTTTCTTTTAAAGGGTTTTCCTGCTGAATTTGCGATGTATTTAAATTACTGCCGAGGTTTAAGATTTGAAGAGGGACCCGACTACATGTACCTCAGACAACTCTTTAGAATTTTATTTAGAACGTTGAACCACCAATACGACTACACATTTGATTGGACTATGTTAAAACAGAAGAATCCACATGGTGGCGGCTGCTGGAAGTGGCATCACTTTACTTCAGTCGGGAAGCGCGGGTGCAGGGGGTACTGGTGCGGGTGGAGCGACTGGCGGAAACGGAGGAGTCACTGGACCGCAGCCGGGTGGAGCCGGAGCTCAAGCTCAGCCTCCGCAACAACCGCAGCCGGCCTTCCTGTCCCAGGTGAGCTAGACTAATAAGATTTTTTCCAAATTACATATACAGAGTTACTGTCTTGGACACAAAGAATTGTGATGTCGATGACCCTTTTACAAAGAAGACCTTCTTGTTTCTGCCGGCGGTGATTCTTCATTAAGAATCTGGGATTATATCAACGGAAAAGAAATTCTCGACTACAAATGTCCTGAATCTACCAAAGATGCCATTAAAATAGTCTCCATTAAAATTGATGCTGGTTCTTCATTGATTTGTGCATGAAATAAATTAAAAGGAATTGCCGTCTTCAATATAACATCTTCAGAACAATTAAATTGCTCACTAAATAAAATTGTCACTTTCGATTTAGAACCGCTTGCAATGTGTTTAAATAAAACTGACAATTCTTTGTGGATAGTCGAAAAAACAGTTTTCAGTTTTTAAAACAAACAGTGAAGTAAAACAGGACTTTCCAGAATATTTAAACAAAATTAATTCATTAGAAAAGAAAAATCATTTTAACAAAATTGACAAACATCTGATATTGTGGACTCCTTCTACAAGTTTTGATAATGTTGATGATTATTTAAAAAGAAAAAGGACAGGATCGAAAATGAGAGTAAAAAAAAAAAATGTGATGTTCTATCTTGAAATTTTATGTAATAAAGAAACCTCTTTTTTATATATTCAATTTTTTCTCCCTCAAATTAAGTAAAAAGGAATAAATAAATGATTTTTTTTATAAGAGAATTGTTATTAGTGAACGAATACAAAAAAATTTTCCAGTAGAAATTTAAACTGGTTTGTAGTCAAGTTTTGACTCCAATTTCTTGTTGTCGGCGACTTTTCTGACTGCTTTCATAAAGTCTTCCTGCATGACATATTCCCTGTCGGATCTAATAGCGAAAGTCCGGCTTCTGTGCAGACATTACGTAAATCGGCACCATTGAAACTATCAGAGAGTTTGACAACGGCTTCATAATCTTTAAAAAAATTACTATGAAATAAATTTTTTATGAAGTACAAACCGATTTCTCCATGTTTGGCAATAGTGGAGGCGTGGATTTTTAAGATTTCAAGCCTGGCTTGTTCGTTGGGAAGGGGGATTTCAATTTTTCTATCGAGCCTTCCAGGACGCAATAAAGCAGGATCTAAAGTATCCGGACGTTGGTCGCCATGATCATTTTGACTTGACCTAAGGAATCAAAGCCGTCCATTTGGTTCAGAAGTTCCATAAGGGTTCTTTGGATTTCTCCGCCGATGTACCCTCTGAAAAACGTCGCCCACCTAAAAAAAAGTTAAAAATAGGTTTCACAGTAAATTTATACCAATGGCATCAATTTCATCCATGAAAATAATGCAAGGCTGATGGTCTCTGGCGTAGTTGAACATCTCACGAATCAAACGGGCGCTTTCACCAATGTATTTGTCAACGATGGCGCTTGATACAACCTTGAGGAAAAAATTAAATGGAGTTTGTTGATGATAAAATTATACTTTTAAAAAGTTGGCGTCTAATTGGCTAGCAACTGCTCGAGCAAGAAGTTTTACCCGTTCCGGGTGGGCCGTAGAGAAGACAACCTTTGGGAGGGGTGATGCCGACTCTTTGAAACAACTCTGGGTTCAAGAGGGGAAGTCGATAACTTCTCTTAGCTCACGAATCTGCTCGGAAAGACCACCGATGGCGGAATAAGTGACTTCACCAGGATCTTCATGAGACATGTTGTACACGAGTGGTCAACTTCACGAGGAAGATGCCTCATAATGGTCAAGGTCGTCATATCCAAAGCAACTCGGGTGCCAGGCTTCAATTTTGCCTTGTCCAACTGTCTTCTGCATCCAACAACATACCTTGGGCCATTGGTTGCTTTCACGATGACTAAAACCAGAATATTAAGGAATGATTTCACAATTTTGCTACTCACATTTTTCTTCGGTAAGCTGCTTCAATACCTCACCAACAATCTATTAAAACAAAATTTAGATAATAAAAAACCAAATCGAAAACCAACCTGTCCGACACTCTGTAAAGCTTTAAGATCATTCTCAGACTTATACTGCTTCAATTCCTTCAATTGTTCTCGCACTGTAAAATTAATTAAATATTTTCAAATAATACAATGAAATAACTACTTACTTTCTTTTAGACGGACTTCAACTTCTTTATGTTCCAGAAGTTTTTTTCTGTAGTCTTGAAGGACTTTGTCCCTATAGCATCGGGGAGCTGAGTCGCCGTCATTTTTACTATGAATCTATATTAAATTTTCTTTTAATTAAAAAAGTGAATTGAAGCCAAAAATAAATAAATTGCTGTATCACGGCTTGAAACAGTGGCTGAAGATATAACCTTACGATATATCGATGGCTACAGTATCGATGCTATTGGTTGGTACGCTTTTCCAAAATATCAATGCATCACCTATGTCGGTTTTTGCCAACATTTTGTGGCTCATTTATTAACTGGAGCGCAAAGTTTTATTTTAAAGAAATTGCAGAGGAAGCAAAATTTAAAAGATTTTTGGGATAACCATTTTAAATTGCTTGACAATGGTGGGCATTGCGGTTGACTATAAACTAATTAGGAGCAATTCCGGTAACCCAAGTTTAATCGAATTCAGAAACTACATAGTATAAACATAATAAACGTTGAGCCTCAAGGCATAATAATAACGACCTCATCATATATTGACATATTTAACTTTTCTCACATGTTGAACTAATTGTTGTAAATCAAAGAATTTTTTTATCGTCAACTATGGAAAAATGAATAAATTTTAGACTTGGTCAAAGTATGTTTTCCTTGCTTTTCTGGAAACGGACAATCTGATTCAGATGCTGGGAGTGCGGCAAGTGTTGAATACGTTGTTCAAATCACTACGTATAAAGTTAAGAAGCCCGGATCAAGGATTAATCGTAATTTTTTTATATTTTAATTGGAAATATATCGTTTTTTTAGCAGAAGAAACAGGGTTCATAGTGAGGAAGAGATTAAAACGACAAAGATTTTGGCAAGGGAGATGTAGAAGAAAGCGTGAAAGATGATTATAAAGTTTTTTATTACGTAAAAGATAGAAAAACGCCGAAAAACAAATTTAGCATTCTTCCGATTCTTCTTTCGTTGATATTACGATTCAGAGAAAAAGTTACTCCGGTCGCTGTAAGTCTATTGGAAAGTTCATCTCAGTGTGTCAGCTTTACGACCGCGTCCCGTCTCTGCCCCGAGCATTAGTATATTCGACGATACAGACGAAGGGGTCAGATTCGGACATCTCTCCAAAAGTTCGGACAACACTCGAAAAGGCAACGAAGAAAAATTAACGAATTTCAACAATCCAACGAGCCAAAAACATTTTGTTCATTCACACCATCTGAAATTTCAGAATCATCTGTGAAACAAAGTGATGACGACGTCAATGATAAATACAGAAATTTTAAAGAAGCCATGAGTCTATCGGAGCCTTTGGATGATAAGAAAAATCTCATCTGGAATGTCTACTTAACAACCAGAAACGAATTTACCAATATTTTTAGCGGAGTTCAATATACTTTTAAATATACGCACATCATTTTTGCTTTTTCTGGACCATTTTCTTATAAAAGTTCCCGTGAATGCTCGATAAAATATTTTTTTATCGGGAGGATAAATTACTTTATTTACTTGACATTGAGATAGCTACATGGAGAGAGAGCGAAAATAAAGGAAAGATAATATTATTATGCGTTGACCGAGACGCCTACACGAGTTTAATTTAGTCCCGTTTCTGTTCGAGATGGAACCTGTCGAACTTTTAAAAAAAATATCTTCAAATAAAGTCGGTACATCCAAATCCAGATTATGGTCAGTACTTTTTCTTATTCTGTAGTACCTAAATGGATGTCGTGATGAAGGCTTCGTTCATCTACTCATTGTGGAGGAAGAGGCGAAATTTTCTAGATGATGGTTTTGATTTTTAGAAAGTTGTGTAAAACTATTGACGAAAGTGGCAAATGAAATAAATCTTCCATGTAATGTATACGATGTTGGACCGAATAAAGTGGTCGTTATTACTTGGAAAGGACAGGATCCATCTCTTCCGTCAATTTTGCTTAATTCGCATATGGACGTAGTGCCCGTTTTTGAAGTAAGTAATTAAACAGGAAAAAGTTAAGATTTGAAGGTTTTTTTATGTTAGGAAAAATGGAAGTGCCCTCCATTTGAAGCGGTTGAAGTGGACGGAAAATCTACGCAAGAGGTACCCAAGATATGAAAACAGTTGGAGTTATTCATCTGATGGCTGTCAAGAAACTTATAGAGCAGGGTGTCAAACCTAAAAGAACGTGCCACATTTCTTTCGTGCCAGGTTCGTAAACGGCAGAAATGGCACTGCTACATATTTTTAGATGAAGAAATCGGTAGTGCGAACGGAATGGAAAAATTTGTCAAAACTAAAGATTTTCGTGATTTAAACGTCGGTTTTTCGTTTGATGAAAGCGGTGTGATACCAGAGGATGCGTATATTATTTTTAATGCCGAAAGGACTCAATGTACTTTCGTATCCGGTGTACAGGGACGACAGGGCATGGTTCGCTTTTGCATGAAAACACCGCTGGAGAAAAGCTTCGAGTTGTCATTGATGAATTATCCGACTTCAGACAACAAAGTCGAAGGGCATTCTAAGCATGCTGAACCCTTTTACACTACGGAGATTACACCACGATTAACATGACGAAATTGAGGTAATTTAATATAAAGAATCCGTGTTGCTTCTATTCATTTTCAGGAGGTGTGCAAAATAACGTCGTCCCACCAGAAATCATCGTAACGTACGACTGCCGAGTGTCTGTCAATGTGGATCGACGAGTTTAAAACAATGCTCAGTGTAAAAAAACTCAGAATATTTTACTTTTCCCAAAACACATTCTATTTTAGGACATTTGTAAGAAAGCAGGCGAGGAACTATCCTTGAATATTTGCTTTCGGATCTCAAGCTAAGAAGACGGAAATGGAACACCCCATTTGTCAAGCCTTGAAAAAGTCGCTTAAAAGAGGTCTTTATTATAAAACCAAAAATCAAAAAGCACTTTGGATTTTTTAAATATATTTTCTTTAGGGGTTCCAATTATATTGTTGCTGCATACCCAGGTGCAACAGATGCCAGATTTTTAAGAATGGTATTTTTGAATTAAAGTTATATTTGTTCATTTTGTCTTGTAGATTGGTATTCCGGCTTTGGGATTCACCCCATTGAAAAAATGCGAAACGTTACTTCACGGTAACGACGAATACATAACTGTTTCAACATTTTAGAAGGTATTGAAGTTATGACCGACGTACTGAAAGATTTAGTTGCCATGTGATTTTGTACACCGCTTTGTGCAATAAATTAAATACAGTTTTATTTACTCAGTATACCATTAGATCCTGTGCTCCTTGAGTTTTGACAGTCTGCTAGTGGTAGTGTCGCAGAAACAGACAGTGACACGCGCAAAACCGATAAAATCACTCTCTGCTTCTTGTTGGAACTCTACAATCTTGTCAAAACGGCTGTCGTAAAACGCCAACAGCCATGAGTTTTGGAGAATCGTTCAATTAAGTCCATCATGGGATCGTATTAGTTTGAAAAGGAGTATTTGGCAAGGTGAAGCTCGCGTCTGCGAGGTCGCTAAGCACCAACATTCAACCATTGTTGAACATCATTTTGAGGAATATGAACAGTAAATATCTAAATCTACCCAATAAATCTACCTAGCCTACTAACAACGATACAGTGTATATTTGCTTGGTTACGAAACTAAATGGGTAGAAGAAAGATAATAATGGAATAATTAAGTCTAGTCAATGTCCAAAGATAAAAAATTTATACAATAAAATAACACGTTAAGAGATTTTCCATTTTCATTTTATGTCTACTCAAGATGAATCCTGTCGAACTTTTGAAAAAAATCTTCAAGTCAATTCAACCAAATCCATTATGGTAAGTACTAATGATCATATAATTAAGTCTAATATATGTTTTGATTTTGAATGCAGAGGGATGCGTGAAATTGTTGACTGAAGCAAATGAAATGAAAGCTTCCAATCAACGTCTACGAAGTTGGACGGAATAAATTAGCCGTGATTACTGGAAAGGACGAGACCCATCGCTTCCTTCGATTTTGCTCAATTCGCATATGGACGTTGTCCCTGTCTATGCAGTAATCAAAATAATTGTTTGGATAGTGCTTATTGTATTTTTTTACAAGGAAAAATGGACATATCCACCTTTTGACGCTACAGAGGTAGACGGAAAAATCTATGCTAGGGCTCTCAGGATATGAAACTGTTGGAATAGTACATCTTATGGCAGTTAGAAAGCTCATAGAGAAAGGATTCAAACCTAAAAGAACTTCACATTTCTTTCGTACCAGGTTATAAACCTATATTCAAAATCCAAACTTGTATTTTTTAGACGAAGAGATAGGGAGTGTCGACGGAATGGGAAAGTTTGTCAATGAGAGTTTCGCGAATTAAACGTCGGTTTTGCTTTTGATGAGAGTGCTGTCATCCCGGAGGACAGATACATTATTTATAATGCTGAACGAGCTCAATGTAAATTTCGTATACGGTGCACGGGAACGGCAGGACATGGACGCTTTTACTTGATAACACCGCAGGTGAGAAGCTTAGAGTCGTCATGGATGAGTTATCTGACTACAGACAGAAGATTGTCGATGTTTATCCGAAAGATGCTCAGACGCTTCTCCACTGCGGATTACACCACGATCAATATCACCATGGTGGAAGTAAAGAAAAATAAGCTTTTTTCTTCTTTTCTTCTTTTTTTAGGGAGGAGTGCAAAACAACGTCGTCCCACCAGAAATCATAATAACATACGATTCCAGAGTTTCAGTCAATGAGAGCAAAGATGGCTTTAAGAAAATGCTTGCTGTAAAAAACGAATAAGTCTTTAAATCTTAACTTCTTTATTTCAGGTATGTAAAAAAGCAGGAGAAGGGACTATTCTTGAATATTTGCTTGACGATCCTCAAACGAAAAAAACATGGAAAACCCATTTTGTCAACTTTAAAAAGACACTCGAAAAAAGGTGTGTGTGATTACCTAACCTAGTGTACCTAACCTTAAGGGCTTGCAGTAGATTCTCTTTTTGAGACTTCTTGACATTTCTTGAGTTGCTCACTCTTTAAAACTTCTTCTGAAGTTCTTTCCCTTAAAACTTGGTAAATCATTGTTGTTTAGGGACACAAATTTGTTGTAGCTTCATGTCCAGCTGCTAGTGATTCCAGATTTTTAAGAATGGTGAGGAAAGTTTATTTTTAAATAAACGTCAATGATAAATAATTGTCTTTAGATGGGGATTCCGGCTGTGGGGTTCAGCCCATTAAAACTATGCGAAGTCAGGCTTCACGACAACGACGAATACATAACGGTTTCAACATTTTTAGAAGGAATCGACGTTATGGCTGCCGTACTCAAAGAAGTCGCGACTTATAAATACATCTTTGTGCAAGAAATAAATGAAATTTTGACGTTTTTCCGTTGCTTCCTTAATAATCAGGATAAGCCACAAAATTTGACACAAAGGACGAAATAAAATAGACTATACATTAACAAATTATATTTCAAAGAAAACTAAGCAAATAAGATGAGTTTACGAAGGAACTTTTTCAAGAGTTCATTGATTTGTCTTGGCGATAGATCTTTTTCACCAGGAGTGAGTATACCTTGACGATCTTTCTCCATTTTTACCAACGCCATTTTGGCGTTTTCGTCGACGCATTTGTTGAAAGAAGCGATCTCATCGGGCAGAAATGTTTCGGTGAAGTCGTTCTTTTTGAGGCAGGCGAACATGACGGACATCTCCTGAATGCAAGAGACGTTTGAACTTTTGCTTGACTTTCCGGATATCGCGGGTTTCAGTTTTAAAGGAAGAAGTTCTTGAAATGGTACGTTTTTATCTTTTATATACGTTCCTCTCCGGATCCAACCGGCGAGCTCGTTCCTTCCTTTCATTTCTTTTTAAAAATCACTTTTCCGGTATACAATCACAGCATTTTCGAAGAACACACGAGTAGAAACTAGAAAACAACTCTTTTTCCTATAAGAAGTGTAATAACCAAAAAATGTTAAAACCTTCAAAATGAAAATGTTATCTGATGAAGGTATGATCGAGGTGGCATTCTGTTTCTATTACCTTCAACATTTTCAGCTACCTCCTCACAACCGCCCTAAGGAATTAAGGATTTTAACAATTATTTTTATCTAAAAAATAAAAATGTTCAAAAAATTAGTATTACTGGTTTGAGACAATCTAGACAAATCTCCAAAGGTAATATTCTCTTTGATTTTTTGTTTTTTTCGAAATAAGAATCCTGGATTATGGCACCTAAAATGGATTGGTTTTTACAATGAATTTTTTTAGCTGTTCAACCCGTTTGGCCGCTGTCGATGCGATTGTTGAGCCAACACGGAGGGTGAGCGACCTATTTTTTCGCCAAAATCGACAAAATTGTGAGCGAATTTCGCAGTTGACGCTCCTCGAAGTCACAGAATTGAGCTCAGCGCTTAAGCAGAGGCTGAACCTTCCAGATGCTCCGTCATGCCATGCCAATGGGTGGTTTTATCGCCGCAGCAAAACCTGAAGTAATAATTGAAGATATTGTTTTTAATTGTATTTTTTGTATTTTTAATCATATAGGATGAAGAAGCCGCTCCTAAAACGGTCCAAACAAGTTTTACTGTCAAACTTATGAAATTCGATGAAAGCAAAAAGTCGCTCTTATCAAAGAATGCAAGAGTCTTTTAGAAGGGATGAACCTCGTTCAAGTAATTATTATTTTTCAAAAAGTCACTTCCCATCTAAAAAAAATTATTTTTAGGCGAAGAAATTTGTAGAAAGTTGCCCTACAGTGGTCAAAGCAGACATTGCTAAAGACGAAGCTGAAAAACTCAAGGAGGCGCTCTCCAAAGTCGGGCTGAAATAGTCATCGAATAAACCTTTCAAACAACCCTTTAGAATTTTTCGTGTAGTTTAATACTTTTTGTTATAATAAAAGTTAAATCAAATTCTTAATTTTCTCTTACGTTTTAAACTTCAAAGAGAAATTGTCCTTTTGTTTCCTTAAAAAGTGTTGAGAGTTATTTAGAAATTCATTTCAAGGGTTTTAGAAAAAATAAATCAAGATATCAGAAATAATAAGCCCATTTATCACAAAACAAAAAACATTTCATAAAAATTGCACTCAAACACAGGATTTCCACTTTTTAACAGCAGAACATAAAAAAAATTATTGGGAAAAAATCAAGTCATAAAGCTCATTGTCAACTTAAAATAACAACTAGCCAGTCTCATATAAACATTAATAAGTAAATAACTACAAATAATTGTTCGATTGATTGAAGTTTACAATGAACAACGCAAGTTTTGACCAGATTCATTAAGAAGACAAGATAAAGAATCCCCTACCCAATTATAAAACATTCATAAAAAATTAAAGATAAAAAGGAGATTCGGCTTGAAATTGTGATGTTGAAGCTCGTTATTCCTTCAACGGCTAACTCGCTTTGCCGAGGTCGATTTTTGTCAAAAGTTTCGAGGAACGATAACAAATCGTATCGATAAACATGGCAACAATCCAAACTCCGCCAACTATACTGCATATATCAGTGACCAAATGAATAAAAAGACTAAAAAAACATAAATTCAAAATATTAAGGTTTGCATCAAATATTTACGCAGGTTTTCAGTAATTTTCACCATCATTGCAGATAATTCATAAGTAAAATATTCCAGGCATTCCGCTTTCACCACTTCCAGGTGAAATCACCTTTAAAAAATTAAGCGCCAAGAAAATAAGGACAATTTATTACTTTTTGATGTTTGGTAACCGAAAACTGATTTGTGTGAAGTGTTTTTCCTTCTTCGTTAGGTACATGGTTGGACATTTTATGTAGTAATGAAACATGGTGGCACCTACAAAAAATTAATTTTAATTAGATTCAAATTCATTGCATCCAGCTGATCATCAAGTTTCTTAGCCATAACACCACTATTATTTGAAAGCGATAGATGAATGGTTTGGAGATTCCAGTCCTAAGTAAAGTACCATAACCGCTGATCGGATTTAAGCCGTTAACGAAACATAAATTCTATTGGTTTCGTAAGTTATCGAGCGATTATAGCATATAGTATAAACTTTTGAGTTAAGGGTGTTTTGGGGTCCAGGGGGTGTAAAACGAAAAACGCACACAATTTTTTGATTCTGCGACTTTTGCGCTCATTGCAATAGGTAGATTTCTTTCAGAAAATAAAAGTAGGAACTTTTTCGTATAGTCTGAAAGAGGGAAATTTTGGTACAACTCTGAGCAACTCTGAAATGACTGTTATGGTAAAAGAAGGTTGTCAAATCATAACAGATAAGTTAATAATTTTCCATTCCGGTTTTTAAAAATTACACATTGAAAAAATATAATATTTATAAAAAAAATTTTGGTTTAAAGCGGTTTGAATTAAAATCAATTTAGAAACAAAATGCCAGTACCTGGGGGTTATTATTCTCAAGGACCGAGCTGCTGGGAGCGAGTCAAAATGGGATTCGTGATAGGAATGTGTGTTGGGATGGCTTCCGGAGCACTTTTTGGAGGTTTTAACGCACTAAGGTAAATAATCAATCAACATTCAAAATTGAAATTTACTCAAAATTTTTAGATTTGGCGCAAGAGGAAGAGAACTGGTAAATACGTCGGGAAATCGATGATTCAAGGAGGAGGAACATTCGGAACGTTTATGGCTATCGGAAGTGGACTCAGATGTTAAAAGACTGCTAGCAATCAGCAAAAAGTTCAATAAAATAGAAAGTCTACCTAGAAGTTTTTGTTCTGTGAAAACAAATTTTTTTATGTTAATTTTATTATGGAAAGGGTGTAAATAAAAGAATTATAATCACCTTCGGTTGCTACTGATCCTGTGTTGTCCAAAGGATTTAAATTGTAATTCCCTTTTAGTTTCGTTTCACCAAATGAAAGATGGCGGATTGTATGGGACGTGTTGAACTGAGATGATGAGAATGGTTGAACATCATGAACTAAAAAAGTTATAAATATTAGTTTTTTGGTGAACAAAAATTTACCATGGACATGCTTGATGGAAAATGTCTGCCCAGGAGCCAAATGAAAGCTACCAGCAACCTAAAAAATGAATTTTACAATCAATTCGTTTACAATTAAATAAGGTTATGATTTAAGAACCACCCTGTATAGTGATAAATTTACCCGGTTAACTTCCATCGAGTAAATCTGGCATCCTTCTTTAAAAGCGTTTTCAATCTGCTTAGCAGTCGCTGATGATTTACATTGCTCGATTCTGGTCTCCGTCAAATGCCACCTTCGCTTCGAATATGCTTCTCTGACGTCTTCGCAAGTATTGCAACAACTAAAAAAATGAATTTTTCTTATTTAAAAAAACTTACGTGATGTTAAGCTTTTCAGGATTGTTGACATCTTCAGCGCCATAACAGCTTCCACAAGAGGGAGTTGTGATTTCAGGCATAGGTGTAGTAGTACCCTAAAAATACATATAAAACATACCCAAAACTTAACTAAAACTTACATTTACTACCAAAGACGGTTTAGAAATTAAATCTGAAAAAAAATTAATTTTTAAGCAACCATAAATTTTTTGCATACCTTCTTTCTTGGGCTCTTCAATTGGCCGTCCCTCCAGGTCTAATTTACGCTTATAATATTGTGCTCTATATGCAAATGCTGTTCGCCAGAAGTATCCATAGCATCTAATGATATATCTAAACAAAGAAATTTAAAAATTTCAAGCAATGCGAAGGGACAAAAGTCTTCAAGGAATTGACTTAAGATCTTCAGGGATTTTCCCACAAAAGAGCTGTGGCGTTGAGCCCATTTATTTCAACTCTATATCCAGCTTTTGGCCATCATGATAAAATAGATTAATGTACTTACATGGACATGATATACGAGGAATGATAACGTCAAGGTTTATTCTCAATTTAGGATTACGAGATGAATCAACGAATATTGACTCAACTGTTTCTTTATGTGAAAGGTATTCATAATATCTAATACTAGAATAAATAATGAATAACCAGCATAATATGGAGACTGAAAAAAGACATATTTTCAAACAAATTTCTTTTATTGCAAAAGCCGGCAAAGGACTTGACGTTTTACCTGTCCCCCCAATGAATGTCCTTTCATGGAATTGTGATCGTCTATAGGTTTATAATATGCATCGAAATCTCTCAATTTTTCGATAATTCTTTTCATATTTAAAATTGTCAAGTTTTTATCTAAGTTCCCACGTATGACAGTTTTTAATCAAAAAACAAGCCACGTTAAGGTTACGCTTTGGTTAACGTGGACAAATAAAAACTAATTTAAAGGGGGAATATTTAAAACCATGTGGTTTTTTTGTTTTCACGAAAAAAAGTCTTTTTACACTTAGATAAATTCAACGCGGAAAATGTTTTCAATCATATTTTGAACGAAAGATGAAAAAGGCAAAAGTCAGACAAGCAGAGGTGGTGAAGGAACTAAAAAACTTAAAGAAGTCCAGAAGTTACAAATAGAAAATGCGCTTATGAAGCCTATACAGCCCAAAAAGAAGCAAATTGAAGTAATTTTAAACTTCCGTTGATCATTCATCGGGAAAAAAATTTTGGGACCCTTTAAAGTGAACCAACAAAAAATTCTCAAGTTTGACCTCTCTTTGATTGGTTACCTGTTATAGGTTATTTTTTTGCAAAATTTTCATGTTTAGACTTGTAGAACCTTGGGAGCTCTAATGATTCATTTTTTTTACAAATTTAAAAGTCGATCTAAAGGCAAAAATCCTATTCCATTTCAGATAATCAAAACGAAAAATAAAAGCGTTGGAACTGAAAGCCTGATTTTCAAAAAGCCTGAGGCCAAAAGGATGTAGCAAGCAAAATTCAGACCAAAAAATAAGGCACCTCTGAAGGCTAAACCGATTACAGCCCTTTCACCAGGGTCGAATAAAAGAGAGCGGTAAAAATAATTTATAAAAAGGTGTTCTTGAATATTTTTAGGGTGATGAGCGCAAAAATACTCTTCCATTAGATCAGTTTATCAAAAAATCACAAAGCAGCGACAAAAGAAAAATGGTAATTTTATTATTACATTATAATGTTTTGTATTTGCTTTAGACAGTTGAGCAAGTGAAGTCTGCCAGAACGTCTTCTTCTTTACAAGTAAAATTTACCAAAAAATTATTGTTTAATGATGCTAAATTTAAATTAACTTAACATTTTTACCATTTAATTGTAGACACAAGAAAATAGCATAAAAAGGGTCAAAACTCAAGAGAGTAGCACGGAGCGAGAGAGTAAGGACTGGTAACAAAGAATTCCTTTTGAAAAATTTTTTAGCCGAGGAGAATCAAGAAAAATCCAAAATAAATTCGATAATAAGAAGCTGTAGCAAAAGGTATCATTTCAATGAAAGAATTTAAACAGTTGATGGAAGAGAACGACGCTTTACCATCAATGAGCCCAAGACACCAACCTCATTTCATAGCGAAGAAAAAATCGATGCCATAAAATACGCCAAAGATGCAATAAACCGCTATAAAGCTATGTTAGGGGAAGAACAACAGCTTGAATTTTATACCATCGAGGACAGACTTACGCCAGAGAAAAACTCAGAGATCGAGTAAAGCATTATTAAAAACAAAATTTTGTTCAAAATATAAAAGAACTATTTAGATATTAAGACAGTTATTTGATGAATGTTTAGACGATGTCGTTCATGACATTAATAAGCACGGAAGTGCCATTCAAAAGACTGCGTTCCAACCTTACGTTGATGGTATGATTGGCGACATCGAAAACGCATGTAAAGGACTCGACACTTTTGAAGAGGGTAATAAAACAATTCAAAAGCCCAACAAGTCAACAGCACACTTTTCGTGCTGCGGACCTGATAGGCTTTTTGAATCAACTTCTTTTCCAAAAAAAAAGTTTCTTTTAGATATAGACAGGACCATATTAAAAAATATGGATAGAATACTGAAAAAATGGAAAATTCCTCTCAGCAGAGGTAACTCCATTGATATTCATTAAAATTTTTGTAAAAAATTTCTTTTGTGTTATCTTTAAAAAATAAAATAGATGTTTTAACATTTTTATTTTCAGAAGCGAAAAAGCAATTGTATAAACAATCCGATGGTTTTACTCATAAAACCACAATTTAAACAAACACAAAACTAATAAACTTCGATAACTAAAAAAAAAGAAGAAAAAAAAATTTGTTCAAATCATATCACACTGGACGTCTGGATATAATAAAAAAGGTTGAAAACTTTGCGCATTAGGTTTCAAATAAAAATATAAAGAAACCAAAGCCATAAAAAAAATGTTCTCTTTTCATTCCTATCACAGTTTTAATTTTTTCTTTTAATATGGAACATCTTTGAAAATGTTTCATACTAAATGCTTTCGTGGTTCATTTCTCTAAACCAAATAAGGTGCAGAAACAAATTTCTTGTTCTAAACCATAATTTAACAGCGACATTTTACTACGAACACTTAAGTTAAGTCCTTATAAGCAAAACTAAACTAGCACCGAAAAAAAATCTTTTGAGTATTCTTAAATAAAAAAAAATTTCTAAATAAGCTCCTATTTGGTAACACTAAATAAAAAAATTATAAAACAAATTATACAATTTACAAATTATGCGCTTTTTTTAGTAAGAAAAAAAACGTAGCGAACTGTGAAGATGTGGTTATTTTATTGTATAACACAGTTGTTGTTACGTTGAGTTAGACCAGTTCGGCTTAAGTCCCTTTCAATTCGATCATCATCTTCGATTCTATAAAGAATATTGTAAACAAAAAAGCCATTTTAAAATGAACTTACGCTTTTTCTTGAGAGTCTAAATGATGAACTAACTCATCACGTTTGTTAACAATATTGACAAGTTCAGCCAATAAAAGATTCTCTCTTAACTTTTGATCTTCTGACTTTTGCCAATCTTTAAAAATAAAAAAATTTTTAATAAAAATAAATTTTTTACCTTCCATCTGCAAAATCTTTCTCAATTCTTCATTTAGGAGTTCAGATCTTCGTTCCAAATCGTCTTCTTTTTCCCTGAAGATAATTTTAAGTTAAAAAATCAAAATAAAAAACGTTAACTTACAAAATGTTTAGTTGCATCTGTCTTCTTAGTAAAGCGTTCTTTTTGTTTACAAGGGTGAACCATTTAACCATTAGCATTTCTTCTAGTTCTTTATCATTACCTAAAAATTTATTCATAATATAAATTAAAAGTTATCAAATTACCTTTATCCATAATATCTCTAAGTTCTTTTTCTAACTCTGCAGCTTGCCTGTCTATTTGCTTCTGTTCCCTTTCCAGAGCCTCAAGTTCATTCTGGATATAATTGATGTTGTCTTTGGTAAACTAAAAAGAAAATTTTAAATTATAAGGTAATTCAATAAATTTTCTTTGAGTAGGATATATAACAGGAAATCAAATTTACTTCTTTATTTGGCTGATCTGGAGAAATACGTTCCATGATAGATGTAAATGAAGGTAGTGGAGAATTTCCAACTTGCTTTTTTGACTACTTCCCTGCTGTTAGATACACTTCTATTTCCATTGCTTTCAGCCAAACTCTATAAAGATATTTAATGCTGAAGAAGAATTTTTAATAAATACTTTTGTGGGTGAAGGCTCCGAGTTGCCACGATGAGGAGAATGTTTTTGATTGTCTGTTTCTTCAGTTTCTCCCAAAATTGGGTCAATTGCTAAAATTAATGGGGTTAAATTCATATTTTGTAAATTAAATTCATTTTACTTGGCGAAACGACACCCATTCTTGCTTCTGCGATTAGTTTTCTGGCCCTTTCCCTCAATTGAGCTTGACGCTCTTCCTCTCCCTACAAAGAAATTTCATTTTAAAAAAATTATATTGTTTTTCACATGCAATATTCAAGCTATTTTGCATTTTGATATAACTTGTGATAAACATGTAGACCTTTGAAAAAAAAAAACATGCACCATGCTATGACCCCTATATCCGTTTTTAGTCGAAAAGTAAATAAAATAAGCGTTAGTTTCTTAACAGCCTTCCGTTTGTACCTGGGTAGGAGAAACTGGTTGGGACTTCGACGCGTCTTTTCTTGCTTGTTCCAATAAAAGTCTCGCTCTCTCTTTCAGTTCTCCGTGTCTCGACAGGAGTCTCTGTACGATCATGCATGGGTTATGATAAAAAACTAACTATTTTTTATAATAAAAAAATAAATAAAAACAATGACATTAGGATTTCCTTGACGTATGACATGAAAACACTTTTTACAACTAATTTTTTTTTTGTTGTCGTGCATTCTTAAACTTTAAAAATAACACTTAAAACGTGATGAAAACTTCATTTGAACTTTTTTAAATAAATTTTATTTTTACCTGTTGCTGCTTGGTGAGCTGTTCGTTGTTTAGCGCAAGATGATTGGGCGGTTGAGTAATTCTCGTTTCTGAGCCCTCTCGACTTTTAGCGATGTTCACAGAGTTCAAAGAAGCCTGAATTTTCAAATAATGAATTTTGAACAAAAAAAATAAAATTGTACTACACTATCTTGAGATGGATGCGACCAATCACCTTTGCTTATTTTCTTTTCGTTGCTTTGACTAAAAAATTTTAATAAAAAATATGAAATGATTAAATTTAAACCTTTCATCTTCTTCATCAGAACCGAATGGGTCAGTAAGTTGCCTCCTTGTCATCAAAATAGGCTTTTGAGGTGTCCCATTAACAGGCGATTTACTCTACAAAAAAAATTAAAGATCCTAAATAATGTCTATGTTACCTTCTCTCTGAATTTTTCTTTAGTAGGCGATAAAACTTTCCCTAATATGTTTTTAGAGCTTGAAAGTATTTTATCGGTCACATCTTTAACAGAAGTTGGAGATTTCTCTTTAATATCTTGAATTTCTGAGCTATCTGGAATGCGAAGGCGAAGAGCAGAACTACCTCGGCTCAATTTTTTGCCAGAACTGTTGTCCACTTCAGTCTCCGAGTCTCCACTGCTGTTTCTAAAGAAGGAAATAAAAACCAAAAATTGAAGTTATTATGATTACCTTCTGTTTGTTGGTTTAGAACGAAGATTCATGATTTCCTGACCAAAAAGCTGAACTGTGACATCGCTATCGGTATCAGTATTGAACCGACCAATCATATAATGATTCATCAGTAGTTTTACCGATTTGCTGCACTTCAAGCTCGTGGCCTAAAATATTTTAGAACTAAAAATCTCATTTTGTAATATACAAACCAGTAAAATGAGCTCTTAGTTGGTACAAATAAGTCATAACAGCAAGCTTATCTGGAACAGCAAGAACGTCCATATCGCTGGGTTCGATAACTCTTGAAATCCCCAATGCTTCACCAGCGTCAAAAGCTTTCTTGCAATTACCACGAACATCATGAGGAGTCAACCCATCAAATTCACTAAAATAAATTTTAATTTTAAAAAACTAGGTAGTGCTTCACGTACATCAAATCAGGACGGAAATGATGAATGATGGCACAGAACGCTAGCCCATTTCTCCAAGATGTTGTCAAATTGGTGACCTTAACTCCAGGATATCCTCTCGTCATTTCTTTACACCATTCCATCAAATCTTGCCCAGGTGTGCTTTCTTGAGCTTTCGTATGTTTATTCTCTTTCAAATTTAAAGGTTGTAAATTAAGTCTAACGTTCTTATCTTGATCGTTTCAAATGATTTTCTAAAAAAATGTTAAAGAAGTTTGATAAAAGTATTAAAAAAACGTACTTGTATTTATCACAGGTAATGCCTTGACTAGTTTCGGTTTCATTGTATAGATGGGGCTCATAAGGAAAAGGTTTTTCATCACCTGCCAATGGAGTCGGGTCTTCTCTTAGACTGGCCACTGAAAAACAAATTAATTAAGCAAATAAACTTTCTCTTGTTATTTACCACTAATTGGTGTACTCGCGAATTCTGAACCGCTCAGACTATTAGTCATCATTTCAAGCTGATTAGTCATATCGAGCATTTCACTTAAACTATGATGATGCGATGTTTCTAAACAAGCAACATTATTAAGGAATAAGAAGCTCATATTAACTAACCAGTGTAATCATCTTCTTCATCGAAGTCTCCTAAAGTTGCTATATCACTGTTATTGTTAGTACTCATGAGACTAGCCATACTTTGCATGTCTTCATCACTAAAAAAGACACTTTTAGTCAAGGAAAATGGCGATATGGATAATACGTACGTCGCTTTGCCTTCCCGAAGGAATACACAGGAAAGTGTACATTCTAGAGAAGCAGATATAATTTTTTACTAATCGGCTTCATTGTTAGATTTAAATGATGTTGAGAGGAATCAATACTGGCGTATTTTTTCATGTTTAAATTGCATGTGGCAATCTGCCTTCTTTTTCCTGCATTGCTGACCTATAAAAATGCGTTAAAATCGTTTGTTTTATGATGAAAATACATCTTCTACGATGAAGGTCCATTCTTTATCTTCTAAATCGTGAGTTCTTGGGTCTTTGAAAAGAGTTACTGCGACTTCTCGGTTTTCGGGGACGACCCAGATGGCGGAGCCGACCATCGGGTCTTTCATGGTGGGTTCCCAGGCCTGTCCTTCGGAAACGACCCTTCTCCCCTTCTCGTCCAGACAACACTCAATTTCGTCGGTTTCCTGGAGAAAACGAAAAATTCAATAATAACAGAAGCTCAGTTGCTACTTATCGCTCCCTCAGGCCTAAAGGTGGCCTTACACGATCGGTTTTTTCTTCGTTCCAAACCGTCGGTAAAACGGACAGAAATGGTGGGGGAACTGCGGTTTTAACTGACGAAAAGTTCACTCTTTTTTCATCGGTTTAAACCGTCGGGTAAAACGGATGGAAAGTGGTGGGAAAACTATCGATTTTGAATCGGCTTCTAAATCTCGTCGAGAAGACTTAGTACCTACATAAACATGGATCCACGGATTGCTATAGCGACGGTGCTTGCGGTAAAAAAATTAAAGTCAAAAAAAGATCCAAGTGGGCCAAAGATTGGTTATTCGAATCCCTCGAAATATCTCCCCGAAACGTTCGGTTTCCTGAGAATCGAATCAGAGAATCAAAATTACTCATTAGTAATATCAGCACACCTGCAACTCCATAGGCCAATTTCCATTCGTAATAAACAACGTTCTCAAAATCAATAATTTACTCAATGATCAGTATTCGATTTGACCCTCCGGGGTCTGAAGACCCCTCCCCAAAAACCCGACGTCGAGGGTATCGCAATAACTCTTAAGTTAAAAATTTAACTTTTCTAACTTTTTCAACTTTGTGTGTAATTCACATTTATGTGAATGACAGAAATGTGAATTTAAAAATGTGGCCTTTAAATGCCTTTAAAGTGACTTTGAGTGAAGAAAAACAAAAAAAAAACGACGGGTTGGAAGGATGTGTACTTAGACGGTCCGTTCGGCCTGTCATCGTTCCAACCCGACGGGTTTATTTCTGTTCAAGACAGATTTTTTATCCGCCGTTCTACCCGACGGGTTTCGCCCTTAGACGATCGGGTTTTCCGTCAGTTTGACCCGACGGTTTGACCCGTCGGGCCAAAACGGACGGAAAACCCGATCGTGTAAGGCCGGCTTAAAAGAAGACAGTGCTTATGACTTAACGTACTACGGTTTTTACAATTTTATGTAGATTTCTTTTCATCGAAATCACCAATTTTTTAGTTCCCGAATTCAAACTAGTTTGATAACACGAGTGGGGTTAATTTTTTTCCTCTCGCAAGTAAAGCTCGTGTGGAGGGGGGAAAAATCAAACGAGCTCTTCTTGCGAGAGGAAAAAAATTACCCCTCGTGTTATCAAACGAGCTCTCCTTGCGAGAGGAAAAAAATTACCCCCCTCGTGTTATCAACGAGTTCCCATCCGAGAGGAAAAAAATTAACCCCCCCTCGTGTTATCAAACGAGCTCTCCTTGCGAGAGGAAAAAAATTACCCCTCGTGTTATCAAACGAGCTCTCCTTGCGAGAGGAAAAAAAATTACCCCCTCGTGTTATCAACGAGCTCTCCTTGCGAGAGGAAAAAATTACCCCCCTCGTGTTATCAAACGAGTTCTCCATGCGAGAGGAAAAAATTAACCCCCCCTCGTGTTATCAAACGAGCTCTCCTTGCGAGAGGAAAAAAATTAACCTCCTCGTGTTACGAGCTTTCCTTGCGAGAGGAAAAAAATTATCCTCTCGTGTTATCAACGAGCTTTCCTTGCGAGAGGAAAAAAATTAACCCCCCTCGTGTTATCAAACGAGCTCTCCTGAGAGAAAAAAATTAACCCCCTCGTGTTATCAAACGAACTCTCCTTGCGAGAGGAAAAAATTAACCCCCTCGTGTTACGACTCCTTGCGAGAGGAAAAAAATTATCCTCTCGTGTTATCAAACGAGCTTCCTTGCGAGAGGAAAAAATTAACCCCCTCGTGTTATCAAACGAGCTCTACTTGTGAGAAACGTGATATCAAACTAGTTTGAATTTTGGCAAATCTCATCGGAACTAAAAAAATAGGTAGATTTTTAAGAAATAAATCTGCCTAAAATCGTGGTACCATTAAGTCACAAGTACAAAGAAGACTTTAAATTGCTAACAAAAACTCAAGTTAAAAACTCATTCAAACTTTTAATAGGATTAATTAAAAAAGAAAGACTGCAGTCCAATTAAAGAAGTTAAAGACAATCATCAAAAACGAACTTTTTTTTCTAAATCACGTATTTTAACATGACAATTTGTCAAATAATGTTGGTTTTTACACGTGTACCACATGATGAGGGCGGAAGTTATGTTTTTACCTTTCCGCCATTAACCCTGATGGTGTAAACCGTGGTAACTTTTTCCCGTCATTGTTTCTTTTTTTAAATGCAATTTCAAAAAATTCTGTTTTCTTCTGGGCTTAAAGTAGAGGTCAATGACATAAGAAGACTTTTTAGGGCTTTTGTCCCTTCTCCCCCATCAAGGGTGATCTCCAGATAAAACAGAAGATTCTTAAAAAGTAAAACATTGAACAAATTTTCCATTCAGAAAAGTCACAGTAAATGACTTCATCCTTCAAAATTCGGAAGTTAACAGAAGACGCCTTTAGTAAATCCTTGTCAACGATAACGATTAAAATCCGATATTCGACCTTCCCTTGGTGAAAGAAAAAATCCTTAGATGTCAAATTTCCAAATAGACGCATTAATTTCAACTTAAATTCTCGCCGGACGAAACCTGGCTTCGTGTGGGCTGTTCAGTGGACCTTGGATAAACAACCTATTTTTACAAACGCAATCTAAATATGGGGGCCACTTAAAATTAACAATAAATGCTACTTCTCGTCAACGCTTTCTTTTTCACTATTTTTAATTTCCTCCACTCATTGTCTTTCGTAAAAAAAATTTCACTCATGAAGAAAAGCACTGAAATGTCAACGACCTTGTTTTAGATGTCGAGTTTGTCCTAAAGCTAAATTTAAAACTATTGCAGTCAATCAATAGATGATTTCCCTTCCGACAAAAATGTGAGCCTTGAATATCATCCCACCCGTAAACAACTTGTTTATATTTAATTGCGCCTTTTTAAGTAATCGTTTTGATTGTCGTTATAAGTTTTTCATATGCTTTTTTTTGGTTTGAGTTCGAGTGGTTAGTTCCTTCTGTTTTTCATTTCTGAAAGAGGGTTCTGTTTATACGAGGTCACGAAAACAGACATGTATTATGTATTTATCAAGTTCCCACAAAATTGAAGCGTAAAAGAAGCAATTATTCACAAAGTCAATAGGGTTAAATCTTCTGTCGCACAATTTAACTTAATCTCCTGTTTAAAAATAAATCTCATCAATCTCTTTCTTCTGTTTTGGTTAAATCTACTGTCGCACCTTTCAGTCAAACTTACCATTTGGAAGTAGCTTCGACGAATATTGATGGTAGGAGACAGTAAATTGAAATTTCGCTGCTCTTTTATTGACCCTCTGCAATCGCTTCCACACGGATCCCATTGGAAGAAGGAACTGGATTCGCCTAAAAGCTCTCCCTTCTTCCTTCTCTTTTTTCCTAAAACATAGCACAAAAAACTGTAAATAGCATGAAATGCTCAGATGGCATGAAGTGTCGAGTTCCGGAAGAGTCGTGTTTCAAGCACACAAGGCGTCAGATTCAAGCAGATGTACCATATCGGATTTTCTCAATAGTTTCTCAAGAGAAAATAATCTAAAACGTTTTTTTTTTGAAAATGCATTTCAGCGTAGATAATTCGTCTATCATGTAAAACTTTGATCGACATCCGGAATACGATAAATGATAATCAAATCCTCATATGTACGATATTAAAATACTCTGTTAACGATAAGATAAGTATTATAAAATCTAGTAAAAATTCATTTTTTAAAGATTAAAAAGATATATTGCACTTCAACAACGTTTTCTGTATGAACTCTAGTAAATGAGAAAGGTATTGAAAAATGAGTTCAACGGCTTCAATTAATTTCAGCTGCTTATAACCATTGAATATAAATTAGTACTAGGGGGAAAGGACTCCATAGCAGGAAAACGAAAAAACAATCACAAACGTAAAAAATTAATTTGAAATAGAAATTTAATAAATTCAATTAAATTATAAACGACCTTTTGTTGGCTTTTTTATAAGAACGGAAGTGAATTTTTGGTGGTCTCGTGAACTCGCGAGTTCCTTTTCGCCTTGAATGTTATCAATCTCCAAGGTAGTCTGACCACATTTTCTACCTACTATATGTAAAATTTGAAGGGAAGCTGACTCATTCTGACACTACATATTACTAACGAGAGATTCGTAATGTAGGTGAATTTAATCGATCAGAACAATGGTTCAATTTTTTATGACAAGTATTTATTTAAATAAATTCTGAAAGAAATTAACCTAAAAATTGGTAGAAGCTTTTGAATATAGAGGTGTGAGGGGAAGGGAATTAAAACTCCGGAAAGTGATTCTGTCAAAATTTGTTGCAAATCAAATGAAAATTGAAAATTGAGTCCGTGTTCAGACGGCCGGCGCCACAGACAAACTCATGATCGGTAAATTTTACCGATAACGGTTTTGGGCCAAAAAAACTGAGGAAAAGTTCGTGAAATCGGAAAGAAGGGATTCCCTTGTCGAAAAATCGCTGAAAACTATCGAAAACGGGTAAAATTGGGGTTTTTACGGATGGTTAGGGGTAAATACATTTTGGTTTAAAAACCGGTAAAACGGTTTTTGGGCCAAAAAAAAAAAAAAAGGGTTCCTTAAAAAAAAAAAATCGAAAAAGGGGGATGAGGAAAAGTTCGTGAAATCGGGAAAAAAGGATTCCAGTCCGAAAAACCGCGGGAAACTATCGAAAATCGGGTAAAATTGGTGTTTTAGGATGGTTAGGGGTAAATACATTTTAACCGGTTTAAAACGGGTAATACGGTTTGGGCCAAATAATGAGGAAAAGTTCGTGAAATCGGAAAAAAGGGATTCCTTTCCAAAAAAGCTGAAAACTATCGAAAATCGGGTTTTTGGGATGGTTAGGGGAAAAGTTCGTGAAATCGGGAAAAAAGGGATTCCCTTGTCCGAAAAATCGCTGAAAACTATCGAAAATCGAGTACAATTGGGATTTTTAATGCAAAAAATCGAGAAAAACGTACCAAACCGGATAATAAGGGGTTTCCTTTAAAAAAAAATAAGCGAGTGATACTGATATCACTATGTATCTTCCCTTTCGAGTTGGGTTTTATTTTTAAAAAATTATTTTTGCCCCCTTTTTTGGACGTTTCTCGTTTTTTAGCCGAAATACCCTTTTTGTCGCATTACCGGAGCTTCCTTTTTTTACAGGATTTCGAATTTTCTTCGGCATCACGTCAAAAACCCTTTTTAACCCGATTTTAGGAAGTTTTTCTAAATTTTGGACCAAGAAACCACCTTTACAAAATCGTCTGGCATTTCCCTCATTTTTTTGGTCTAAAAACTTTTAGTACAGATTTATTTGCCATTTTCCTCACTTTTCGTTCAAGAAACTTTCTTAAGGATGACCGCGCGTTTGCTTGTTCAGGCTAAGATATTCGCTTTGGAGAATTTGGGTGAGAAACTCTTTTTAAGCTGATATGCGGCAATTTCATCCTTCGCTAAGCATCAAAATCCTTATTTATCGAATTTCGGTCACTAGATTGATAAACATCGTTTTTTTTAATAGGATTTCGGGTCTTTTGTCAGTTTTTCAAGGGAGTATCCCTCTTTTCCTACTTTAAGGTGATCTTCCCACTCAGCCAAGAAACGTTAACTTATAGTTTGACCACCTACATGGAAGATCCTCTTCGAAAATCGAGCAAGACACTACAATAACTTCTCTTTGAGGAAGATAAAAAGGGCACACATTCTTATCTACTGTCATACCCGCCGTCGACAGTTTTCCAGACACCGCAGTTCAAAACGACCGTCTTTATCGGTCTTTCCCGAAGATTTTACTTACTCGTTTTCTTCTGATTTTTACCAAATCCTTAGTACTTATATGTATTGAAAAAATTGTTAAGGGTTAAACCCTAAACACAATAAATGCTTTATCTTTATCTATCTTTATCTTTAGGCACTTATATTGTTTTAAAGCTACTAATGCGCAAACAATTATGATCAATTACTAGTACATAGGCTCATTTCAAAACTGTCAAATAGAAGAAATATCGCCATTCAGCAATTTTCCCTCGTTTTCTTTGTTTTGGGAGCACTTGCAAAGACCATCGAATTCTGGGCTCAAAAGAAGCCACAAAAAAATTGATGAACAAAAATAAAATACGCTGATGTAAGTGATCATGCTTAGGCTTGAACTCAATTGACTGGAAAATTAACAAAAGTGGTTTTGCCCCAACGATTTCTCAAAGATTACCATATTTCCCTTCTCAATAGTAAATCTGCATTTAAGGTGACTATTTTAAATATTTTATTTTTCTTTATCCTATGAGGTTGCACAGGCTTTTATCGCCCAAGTACCCTCTATCTTTAAATCCTGAATTTTTTACTAAGGTAGAACATCTGCCGTCAACCTCTTGCACCTGGTAGGCGACCACTTCTCAGAACACAAAAGACGGCGATTTAAATCTCGGCAGGAACAATACTTCATTATCATTTCCGTATAAACTCTGACTTTTGTAAAATAAACTAGATTTTCTAAGGGATAAATTAATAACGAATTTTGAAATAACCTTTAGAGTATTGATTACAAGGTGGGTGTGATATTTTGATCAAAATGATACGGGGATATTACGAGCGGAATAAGATAATGGTAAAAGAATAAACATGTTACATAAATTAAGAAAACAATTAGAAGAAAAGAGAAATAAAGGTTGAAACAATTAATTTATTCTCTTTTTAAAATTACCTGTATTTACGTATCCTTGGTTTTTTAACTGAACACTTTAAGCACTAAACATGGGACTTTTTGTGGTAAATAAAGGGCACTCGATTATTTTTAGATGGAAGACTTTGTTCATGACAGAAAGGGAAACATTTAGACGGCACCTCTTCCTTCAAATTTGGTTAGCAAACTGAAGACTGACTCATCGAGCCACTTGAATGCGCTTTGAAGTCAATGGTTGCCCGAAAAACACAAGAGGGCGGTATGAGCGGGGTCAGTTTTTCCCTCGAATATTCAAAATTAGGTTTACTAAATTGTGGAGCCTTATTTTCAACCCCTAATTACTCTGAAAAGAGGTTTTTAAACTGCATGTCAGGGATAAAAAAAGTTTATTTTCGCAAAAAAAGAAAACAAATGTCAACTCATAGATTTATTAACCACGACCGGTTTCGGCTTCATAAAAAGCCTCTTCAGGTGGCTACCAAACGAAAAAAAAAAACAAGAACTTGACATAAATAAAAAAGAGAAATTTAGAAAGACTTACTGTTTAAATTTTTAATCAAACCAATATTCTTTGAACATTCTGACCAACCAGGTCCAGGTATGAGGAAAGCAAAAGGTGATTGGTTTAAAAAATTAGACGTTGAAACGGTTTTTTTTAAGCCAATCACCTTTTGCTTTCCTCATACCTTGACCTGGTTGGTTAGAATGTCAAAGAATTTGTCTTTCTTCAAAATTATTTCTAAACTTCAGTTAATGTTTGACTAAAAATTTAAACAGTAAGTTTTCTAAATTTCTTTTTTTTATTTATGTCATGTCTTGATGGTAATGTTTTTTTTTTGTAGCTACCTGAAGATGGATTTTATTGAAGCCGAAACCGGTCTGGTTAATAAAATCTTTATTAAGTGGACATTTGTTTTCTTTTTTGGCATTTTTCCGTCAGGCTCATGTCTCCTCCATTTTATATTATTAATCCTCATTTTTTATTTTTAAAAATCAAGGGAAAAATTTATTAGGGGGGGGGGAAAACTTTATTTTTTGTTACACAGAAAAGCAAACATTTTTTGGTTTTGAGGGATCATCCTCTTTTGGAGGCAGAAAAATACCATTTTACCAGATTTTGGGAGAATTCCTTAATTTTAAGCGGGAAAACAACTTTTTTTTTCTTTTTCACTATCCGAGAATCCTTTTTTTTTCAGCGGGAAAACGCCCTTTTTGCCAAATTTTGGAAGAGTTCCTTCAATTTTTTTTTCCAGGAAATTCATTTTGCATGATTTTGTTGATCTTCAATTATTTTGAGGGAAAATGACCCAATAAGAAAACCCCGGCTTTTTGGTGTGAAAACACCTTTTTAGCAAAAAACCCTATTTATTATTTTATTGAGGGGGTCTACAGTTTGAAAACCTTTTTTATAAATTATTGAATATTTTGACAGGTTTAGAGGTTCATTTAATTTAAATCAACAAAGATCAACGTTTAATTCAACAAACAGTAAAAAAACAAAATCACAAAAATAAGACTAGACAAAGCAACATATCACAAAGCAAAATAATTTTCATAACAAGTTTTAAAAAAGTCAAAAAATTAAGCATAACTAAGTTTGCTAAGCAAAAAAAGATAACAAAATTGACAATCATTAAATTAAAAAATATTGGCCAGGTTTATAAATTTGGAAGTTTCAAAAAGTTGACACATAAGTTTTACGACAAAAAAAGGTTCTTATATGTAAAGTATAAACTTTAAGTACTTTTGCTATAAAGGGTGCTAGGCAGGAAAAAAATTGATCACAGTTTATCAAGGTAATCAATACTTATTTAAAAATTGAGTGAAAAGGTAATTGCACTAGCATTTTATTCTGCTCAAGCAGGAAAAAATGAAAACAAGAAAAAAAATTGGTCTTCATGTTGTACTATTAGGACGTTAGAAACTAATAGTTAAAAAAAAAATCTAATGTTTGGAAACGGCTTCATAAAGGGTCGAAAGTTCAGCTTCCAATCTGACGACTTTGACGCGACTTTCGAGGACCCAGTTTTTGACGGATTCTTTATCAACGACTCCAAATGATACGTCCGAATTTGGCTTGTATGTGACCAAATAAGATATGAGGTCTAGCGAACCATCTCCACTGAGTCAGCTATCAAAGCTAGAAAACATAAGAAAAATTTAGGTTTGTCCAAAAGGATGATTTTACCTGATTGGGTTTGGTATGAAAGATAAGGCTGGCAGTCGTTTTCATAACATAACTGGACAATATCGATTTGGCTTGCATTTACAACTCGCATTATATTCCCAGTTTTATTAAAAGTAATCAAGACGATTCTCTCTTTGATAAGTTCGACTCTCATACCATCCTTTTTCTGCTTTTTCTAAAAATACTAAAATTAAGGAGAAAAAAATAGATAAATGGCTTACATCAATAGGAGTGTGCCACTGCCAAAGCTTAAGAAGGAACCCTGTCATGGAATGCTTAAAATGAAGGGAGACTGGGTACATAATATAAGTTCTATCGCTGTGATAGTACCAAACAGTTTTGTTTTGACTATCAGTTACATTTATGGAGACAAGCAGTCATATGGGCAAGTACCGTTGTTGCTAACTATCACTTTATGCTCTCCAGCATTATTGCCTTCTTCAAACCTTTTCCTTTCGTCTGCAGGAATAAAAACACCATTCATCCATTTAGAATTCCTCGCTTTAGCTTCCGCCACTTTGTACGATTCAATTTTCGAACTTATCTTATTCGAACATGTATAAAAAAGTGTTGACGATGAATAATCATAGGTCAAATTGTTGACTAAGCTACAGTCGGCGTCAAGCGTAGGCTGTTTTATTATTCGCCCACTACGCGCGGAATAAATATTAATTTGTTGTGCCCATTGGAGTATCTGGATAAAGTCACAAGGTCCCTTGCACCATCATTGTCGATATCTGGTATAACGATGGGAACATCAATCATGTAAATGATCATCATTTGCAGCAACATTCCAGAGTGTGATCCCTAAAAAACAATGAAAAAAAGATTCAAGATGGGAGAAAACCTGTGATGGGATTCAATGCTGCAAGATAGCCGCCTTCTCCGACAATCAGACATGCTTTGATGGAATTAACGGATAGATCTAACATGGAACAGTCTAAATATCTAGGAAGTGTGTTCAGAGGTAGCCAATACGCTTCGTCGCCAGTTTTTCCAAGAAGGGCGACCACTCCTCCGCCATTTGAATTAAATTGGTTGGAAGCACCCCACTTCGCTCCTCGAAGAATCGCTATAAGGTTCCCTCCAACCAGATGCATCCTACCCTTCAATTCTAAAAGCAAAAATCAATCATAGCCAATCACAATAAACCTACCTAATCCTAATAAATTTTTATCCCAGGCGACGTCCGGATTGATACTCGAACATGGAGAAATCTGACATGGCAACCCCCAAATCAGAACAATGAAAAACACACAAAGTACGATACAAGACGCTAATGCCATTTTATGCCAAACGACTGGTTTGGCATAATAAACATTTTCCCTCTGGTTTTCAAGAGGGTTCAGCGGAATATTATCACCCTCAGCTTCAGTCAAAAGTCTTTGATAGTCACCCATTTTGTTAATACTGATAATTAAAACTTCAAAGATATAAATGAATAAAACATTTCCACCCTACTTAACTAAATAAAATTAAAGAAACAAAATTAAGACATAGAAATCAACATAACACTCAACAGATACAGATTACAGCTGTCAGCTGACTTGATAACTTTCCAGAAAGGCGGCCATGTTTGGCGCTTGATTTCAAATGCTTTGAGTCCTGTGGGCTGCTCATTTTCACTTCCTAAAAGAAGTTATTGTTTTACCCTCCATGTATTTTTGGGGAACGGTCTTCCAGATCCCGTAGGGTCAAATCGACTTTGGATCTATAACTCTCGACCGATCTCCAATGGCTGGCCGTAGCATTTTTTGGAACACTTACGGCCACAGTTTCCAACCGATTTTCACCAAATTTTCACACAAGCTTCCTAAATAGTTGAACTAAAAATTGGCGTGGGCGATTTTTGATTTCAAAATGGCGGAGATATGCACATTTGAAATTTTAAAAACTGCAGTGCGCGCTGGTGCGATTTTCACCAAATATTTACGTTGAAGTCATCTCATAAATTATTAAACTTGTACCGTTAAAAAGGACAAAATAAAACATAATCTAGTACTTTAGGTTTTTATAATGTCTATACAGTATGATAATTACAACACTAAATTGTTAGCATAAAACAAAATTCTACTCAAGTTTCCATTATACACAAAAATGAGTACACAAAACAAAGAAACAAAAAATATTGCACCTTGGAATAAATTATAAAAATTTGATTGCTAATTAACACTCAAGTGACTTTTATTAAATTTTAATAATAAATTTGTATCAAACAATAATAAAACTATAAACAAAATAAAAATGTTACTTTAAAATTTATTCTCTGGCACAATATTTAAATAAAAAGCCCCTAATAAAAATTAAAAAAATTGGCTATTATGTGCATGGAAATATTTAAACTTAATTATGGTAAATTGTTAAGTTTTATTAACATACAACTAAAAATATGGCTCTTGTACGTTTTTTCAATGTGCACTTATTCCCTAAACTTTTAACATATTTTTCCAACAAATATAATTTATAGTTTTTTTTTTAATTTACAACACATTTTGCATTTATTTACATATAAGATATATTAGATATAATGATAATATTGTGACTTAAATTTTTTAAAGGGTTAAAAGGTCAATATTGTCTTTTAGGGCCCAAAATACTCTATAGAATGGAATTTTTTTCTTAATTTTTTTTAGGAACAATATTTTGATGAAAAACTACAAATAAAAATTGATTGAGATCAAAAATAATTGAAAATCGAATTTTAAAATAAAACAAATTAAAATCGAGTTCAGTCTCAAAATTTAAAATTTTAAATGGACCCAAAATTCTAGCCTAGAATCAAGGAATGTCTTTTTTGATAGTTGAACTATTCGAAAACTGTGATGATAGAATAACTAAAATTTATAATTACAAAAAAATTGATGAAAATTGTGTTTTTAAATGAGTTTATCTGGTTTTTCCTGGGTGGGTGTTTGAGGGACATTTTCACCTGCGACTCTCTGAGGGCTGCGTAGATCCACCCGATCTCTTTCCCTTTCTCGGCCCGGCCGAAACGACTCTAAAAGCAATTCGACACGATCTTCAACTGGACCCCACAGCTGAAAACCAGCATTATTTTGAAGCCAGATTACAACAGTTCCATGGGCCGATTTCACATTAATTTCGCTTCTAAAATTCAAATAAATTAATCCATAAACACTTTTTATTTTAAAATTTACTTTGGTAGCATATGTTGAAATCCATGTCTATACTCATGCTCATAACTAGGGACGACGACTTGTTTCCTCTTAAAAGGCGATGCTTCTAATTTTAATAACGCTTGTGACGATGGATCTCTCCACTCCGGTAAAAAAACGATAAATGATAAAGCTTCAGTAGAATCGCTCAATAAACGCTCAAAGTGATTAACAGCTTCCATTAATTCTTCACAGTAAGGTGGATTAGCAGCGAAAGAACCTGAGACTGCCTTTAGATCTAATATTGGTCTAAAAATAAAAAATAATTATTGTTCAAATAATTGCTTGAAAATTACCCTCTGGATCCAAATATGAATCGATATCAGGAAAAGCGGAGCAATATTGCTTAAAGTAGCAGTTGAGAGGGGATGCGAAGCATTCAAATGTTACACCGAAAACTTTGTTGAGGCATTCAAAAACTGTGATGGGAAGTGCCGTCTGTGTGGAATGAGATCCGCCTAAATAAGCGCTGTACCGTTTTAAAACCATCCAAACCCGAGGGAGAAAAAGTTCCATTTTTTTATCATCGAAACAGCTCATTTTGTACAAAACTCCTAAAAAACGAATTAGCGGAATTTAAAAAAAGAGAAAACTAACCAATTTTTGTAGTGTTGGGCGTTGATGCAAAGAGGTGTGTCCGACTGGAACCTCAGAGCCGTCTGATCTCGATCGACAAAAAAGTCTATTTGAGGAAGTCTAGGGCAAGGTGAACTAAATTGGATAGGATAACACCATACTTTTCTTGAACAGTGTTCCATCTGATGATAATTTGGCTCTAAAATTATAAAATTAATAAAGATAAACAAAAAAAATTGAAAAATTACCAGGAATTCCTTGTTCCTTTAAAAGTTCTAAATGCTTTTCTTTAACTTTTTTGGCGTAATCTGCCGATAAATGGTAAATTTTAAGACATATCCCTTCAATCGATTCTTTACAAGTTTCTGTCAAATGAGGTTGACATTGCTCCTAAAATAAAAGGTAGAAAATGATCAATTTAAAAAATTTCCTTACTCTTAAATGAGCAAGTCTTCTTGAAAGTCGTCGAAAGATCCTCCGACTGTTCTCCGTAACCAGTTAAACGTATCCTCAACATTCCACATGACGACTTTTCTACTTTCGGCAAAGTGTTTCTAGATTCGATTAATTTCTTAGCGGACTCCGCATATCTCGAAAGTTGTTTTCGAGCGTCGCCTGTAAATTTCGGTCGGACCAATTTCATCGGGATGTCGTTCATGATCTCTCTGTACATCGACATCGAAATTTCCGGATAGCATTGACTCGGAAGCAAAGGATCTGAACCAGTATCAACTATTTTTCTTTCAACAAGCCACCTATTAAAGAATCCTTAGGAGCATCGATATCTGCAAAAATTGAAATTAATTTTTAAAAAAATTAAAAAACCTACTTTCACGTGCATGACAAAGTTCTTGATAACAATTCCTCAGTTTTGTCGCCAGGTTACATCTGTACATTTCCACAATAGGATGAGGATGAGGAATATTAATTGGTATCCTTTCATAAATAATAGCATTGGTGTGAATATCCAAATCCCAAGGGCCACTAAATAATAAATTAAACATATATAAATTAATAATTAAAAAGCATACGCCAAAGCGAATTTTTTGGGTAAAGGGCTTCCTAGTCCTTCATCAGATGCCCTTCTTTTGACAGCTTGCTGCATCATCGGCATCGGCGCAGGAGCGATTCCCAAAGGATCAGTCACAGGATCAAACTGAACTCAATTATTAATTTGTTTAAATTTATCTTTTTACCTGTGGTTTCATAGGAGGCACTTCCCAATACGAATCACCAGTTAGCTTATTCCAAAAATAAGGCCTGTTTTCCCTTTTGCTCCAGTATTTCCTCCAACCTTGTTGAAAAAGTTCAGGAGGGAGTTCGACATCAACGAAATTACCCATAGAACCCTTCGAAAACTAATTAATTTAACACAAAATAATGTGCTTACATGTGGAGGTTGAGCCATATGAGGGCTTACGATGGGGCCGTGCTCAAGATTGACTGCAGGAGGGATTTTGATAGGAGTCGGGACCAAAATCGGCATCGTTTCATGAACTATGTGCTGCTGAGTGAGAGGTACTTCCCAAGAAGTACTTGGTATGTCTTCTTTTAATCCATTCATCTCTCCGACTCGGCTCCAACTCATATTCACAACCTGAAACTTTCTTCTCCAAAGAAGAAAAGAGAAGGAAAAAATTAAAAATCAGAAGATAGAATGTAGTTTAAAAAAAAATTTTTTTCTCTTTGAAAGGGACTACAATGGTGAGGAGTTGCCCAATACAGGGTGCCCAACTAGAATGGACCAGCAACTTTACGGCAAAGCAATTAGTCCTACAAAAAAAGTTATGTAACCGCCCTTGTTTTTTGACGAAGAATTGATGGCAATTAACTAATCAAATTTTGGTGTACAGGGTGTCGCAGACACACCGACACCAACTTCGTTATTTTAAATGAGAACCCTATGTTTTTATGCTTTAATCGATTCTACGCTCAATTTTAAGCACCTTTTACTTAAGTCATTTTTTGGAGCACTTTTTTGTATGAATTTTGTCCAACACAAGATGGACCACCCTGCATAACTTCTATAATTTTCGTACAACAAAAAAAATTAAATGTAAACCCCCCTTGTTTTTGACGAAGAATTGATTGCAATTAACGAATTTTGATTTTGGTGTACGGGTGTCCCAGGGCGATACAGAGTATAAAATAACTTCGTTATTTTAAAAATGAGAACCTCTATTTTTTATTTCAGATTCGTAATCTACGCAAAATTTCAAGTTGATTTCACTATTCATATAACTATTTTTACAATCTTAAAAAATAGCAAATTTTAGCGTTTTCCGTTAAAATCGACATTAGAGACTTTTTTTTTCTCACAAATTCAAGCATCTTCGCATTCTGCATCACGAGATGTCATCGCTTACGGCCTTATTTCAAGTTAGAACCCAATTTCTTACTTCAGAAATGAAAATTAGCGATTATTTAAATCAATTTTTCTTTTGCATGCACAACTACAAAAGACGCTTTAGCTCTTTCAAAAATTATGGTCCGAAAGAAAGATTCCTTTCAAAAACCGCTAATTTTCATTTCTGAAATAAAAATTCGGGTTCTAACTTGAAAAGAGGCCGTAAGCGACGACATCTCGTTATGCAGAATGCGAAGATGCTTGAATTTGTGAGAGTTAGAATCTTCGGACAAAAGAAGTGAAATTTAAAAAAAATTAGTCTCTTACGTCGATTTTAACAGATTTTAGCGCGAAAAAACGCTAAAATGTGACATTTTTTAAAGTTTTCAAAAATGATCAAATGAATTATCAACCTGAAATTTTGCGTAGATTACGAATCTGAAATAACAAATAGGGGTTCTCATTGAAATAACGAAGTTAGGTTCTATTGGGGGCACCTGTTATCCAAACGCATTTTAAACTACACCATCCAATTCTCTGATTAAATTAAGGGAGGTTTAAATTTAACTTTTTTTCATAAAACCACTTTTTAAAGCTCTCCCAGACGTGTGCCATAGTTTCCGGACACCCCGTGTTAGGTCTGGGGGAACAATATCCGAAAACCGTCTGTCAAAGGTACCTCAATAACTTATTTTTAAGAAAGCTGAAAATAGTTCGAAAAAGCAGAAACGTCTCAATTGAGATCAATTAAGATTTAGCGGTTTTCACAAAGGAATAGAGTGCAATTTCCTAAAACCATCTCTCCAAGGTACTGTAACTTTCTTTTGAGAAAGATAAACATAGTTTGAAAAAAACTACGTTAAAAATTGTCGAAAAAAGCACATAATCTGCTTCATCAATATTATCTAAAAAAAATTGTGAATCTTGTGATTTTTAGATAGAAACATAGGAATGGCTATCCATAGAATCCTCGTCACTCAAATTCCGCTTCGCGTTTTTACAAGAACGCATGATTAATAAAGATTTTAACTTGCATTTTCATAGTATGATTTTTCCGATGAAAAAACTGGTTAGACAGCACAGAAAACTCAAAATCGATGAAGACCTCATATCAAATGACCCTATAAGGTCTGGAGGAACAATATCAGGATACCGCCTTTTTAGGGGTATCTCATTAATTTGTTATTTAGAAAGCGATCGATTTTTTTCCCTTCCATAAAAATTAAAATCACAGAAAAGATGTATTAAAACGTGCTTTCTCAAATCCTTTTAAAGTATTTCTTCATTTAAAATCATTTCTATCTTAACAAAATGGGAGTTTTAGCAAAACTTTCCACATAAATGGGGCTTTCGTTGCAAAAATATTTTTTGCAATACACGAGCAATTAAAAGAGACCAATAGGCACTTATGATCAATACAGACCCCAAAATCATAAGTTTTTTGAAACTTTTTAATTGCAATTTCCTCAAATTAAATAGCGACCTAAAGGTTTCTGGAAAAAAATTTACGAAAATGTCGTAAAAAACATCGAGAAATTTTCTTAGCTAGCAAGACGAGGTCCTGCTGCACGTAAATTCAGAACAAAACTGAGCTTAATACAGCAGAGTACGTTTAGTAAATCGTATCACAGACAGAGGAGGGGAACAGTCTGGGTGGTGGTACACCTCAATTCTTAGCTCAATCGCCAAACAATCACAACCGATATCAGGTTATCGTTTATCAGTCAACCGGTTATTCTCTCAATGAAAATTACACGAGAAAAGAACCGTCTCAGACGTAAGCGAAGCAGGTTGACTGATAACTGGAGCAACAAAGAATAACGAAGTTCTTCCATAAATCACATTCCACAAAGAAGAGGTAGGGGTACTTCATCCACATCCCTTCAATCCATTCATAATAAATAAACAAAAAATAGTATACACCGGAATACGCTCAGCGTAAAATATAACAAAAAAAATATAAAAAAAACATCAAAAAATTATTGAATTTAAAATTAAACTTTATTGATATGTAAAATATGAACTAGATTACTTTATTCCACATTGTAATGACCATTATTTTCTTAAAAGGAAACGTTTTGAAGAAACGGATAAATATTGAAAAAGAAACACGATCAATCTGCTAGCAGCTCTGTAAAAAATTATTGAAAAAAATACA
>JACGAQ010002317.1:0-42988 GCA_014119065.1 Orius insidiosus
TTTGGTTCTTTTGACTTTTACCTTTCATGTGGTGAGGGAAAATAAAATAGACAAATAATTTTAACCCTTGGACTTTAATGTAACAAATATCCTAAGACCTTTACTTTAACGGCAGCTATATGGAGACTTTCGAGGCTTCTGGAATATTTTACTTTACAAAAACCTACCTTGGTTGGCAGTCCACTTTGAAGGAGGAACGACGGTCACCGACTGGCCCTCATTTGTAGGCTTCATGCCCAGAGCTCCTGAGGTCCCCCTCTTCCACCTCGTGGGAAATACAGTTTTCGTGCCCCTTTTCCAGGAAGCACTCCATGGGACTTACAATTTATTTGGCGGAGAACAAGGATTTACACTTGTCCCCCGCCTTCATCGCCACAGGGGGTTGACTCCTCTGCTCTGGGTTGCCACATGTGTAGGACCATATGTGATGCTTTGACTTCAGAAAATTTCATTTGAATCATTCAAATATGAAATTTCCTAAAGTCAAGTTCGTACGCTCTTACATCCCTCCCCTAGTTAATTGGACCGACGCCCTCGGCGGTAACCCCGTAATGCGGGCAGGCCAGGCAAATACACCCGACCTTCCTTGAGTATGGGGTCCCTGTACCACATAAGGTGGAAAGGGAGAAAAGAACAAAAAAAATTTTTCTTTAATCTCGAAAATTTCCAACCTAGCAAATTATAACGATAAAACTTAAAGCTAACAAAATTATTTTGGCTACAACAAAACTTAAACCTAGCAAATTATTTCATAACAATAAAACTTAAAGCTAACAATTTTTTTTTTTTTTTTTTTTTTTTTTTTTTTTTTTTTTTTTTTTTTTTTTCTTCCGCAACAGGTGGGCATTTCTACTGGTCATTGCTATAGGTAATATGAACTATCCACTATTGGGATTACGGTAACTGCAGTATTATTAATTTGAAATTTAGGGAAATTATGAAAAGTAGTACAATAAATATTTTAAACATTATTTTAGATATTACCAAGAGAAAAAGAGATAAAGAAAACAAAAAAAATGGTGGTACGGGGAGAATTACATATATGGTGGAACAGAACGACAGTATGTGGATCTAAAAAAAAATAACTGTATGTAAAATGGAGTTAAGGAATAAATAATAAGGGTAAATTTATAATACCTGTTGCGGGTTTGACCAATCGATGTACGACGCTCCTCCTTAACCACCAAACCAGAATGTTCTCAAAATTCGAAAAGAAAACTTCCGGAAGGATTATATCGCCGTGTCATCAATTCTTACTTATAAATATTATCTTCTAAACACACCACAGTTTTGGTAAACATTAGTTCCTTCCGCCTTAAAAATTACAACCTTTTCTTTTGTTAAATTAACGTTAAATTTACCCTTTTCATCTTAAAACATTACAAATTTATTTATTTAAATTTAACTAGTAATCTAAAGAAATTTACAGACCCCTAATCACATTTTCACCCTGTCTCTTTGTTAAATCTACGTTAAATTTTATCCTTCTCATCTTAAACATTACAAATTCAATTATTTAGATTTAACTATTTTTCTAAAGATATTTACAGACCCCTATTTACAGACGATTTAGTCGAGCACCCTGCACCTCAACCTTTAGTATGACCCTCCATTGGTCACTACCTCTATAATGACCCTCGATTGGTCACTACCTCTATAATGACCTTCCATTGGTCACTACCTCTATACCCTATCCTACAGACCTCCCCTGAGGTCTAGACGGGCATAGATTCGCTGCTTTCATTTGGCTAGGACTATCTGAACCACCTTTTTCCCCCCAATGGATTATTGTCATTTAATCCATATTACATGGAGGGGTTTGCATTCTGCACTAAATGCGTCTGGGATATGGGCCCAGACTTATGATCCCAACCCCCATGTGGCTGGGAACCCTTTTTTTACACAATCGGCTCCAAAACCCAAGGCGAGAAGGTTCGCTTGTATACTTCTCGGTTAAGCATACTGGTCTCATGCCACGAACCTTCCAGGAACCCGGAGACTCCTCGGTTGAATCCCCGGGTAGTATGTCATCTCGGTTATGATCATACTGTGCATGGGCACACCGCGACATAACCCTAATTCTCTCATATGGGCTCGCGGCTCCCAAGGCCAATGAAAGGGACAAGAGCAAGGGCTGAATACCATACTAAAAATTTTGTTTGTGTGAGTGCGTTTGGAGAATGAAAAATGGCCGAAAAACCCTTTTGGACGGAGATTCCGGATGGGTTATTGATTCTTTAGAACTGATAATTAGGGTTTTGATTGAATTGACTTGGGCACATTTTGTCGTCACAAAACTTGCTTCAGCCGAATTCGCTCGCGTTTTCCCTACAATGGTATTAGGTTGAATTGACCTGGGCTCATTCTGTCGTCACAGAACTTGCTTCAGCCGAATTCGTGTTTTCCCTACAATGATATTTTAAGGCGCCTGATGTGAAACACATCATCCACCAATTTTCCCCTTTGATACGCTCTGACGATGTAATTAACTGGACCTGTCTGTTTAATAACACAGAATGGTCCTATGTATTTTTCCGCAAGCTTTCCCGACGGCGATGGTCGATGATCGCGTTCCCGCACAATTACCTGGAGCGATTTGTCCACAAAATGGGTACCCCTATCTGACGAAAGGATTGATGGCGCGCCAAATCTGTTAATTAATTTATAAATAAATTCAGCCGTCGCTCTTGAATCCGCTTTCCTTGTTGGTTCAGCAACAGCGAATCTCGTTGTGGTGCAGGTCCCGACTACGATATGAGAATCCCCATGAAGGAGAGAGGGCCCGATATAATCCAGAATGACATGTGACCATGGTTTAATATAAGGAATAATTGGTTGAAGATTCCCGTGAGGTTGGTTCCTAGGAACTTTCCTCTTCTGCCAGGAATCGCAGGATTTTAGCTATAACTAAATTATGAATTGTCCGGAAGTGAATGGTCTGCGATGAAAAGTTAATGATTGTCCCTTGTCTCCTCATGAAAATTCCCAAAATCACGTCACTACTTAAATTCCTAATTATATACATCATGTGTGATAGGCTGACATGCCCTATTCTATTCTACTGTTTTAATTTTTTTTTTTTTTTTTTTTTTTTTTTTTTTTTTTTTTTTTTTTTTTTTTAAATTTTTTTTTTTAAAAACTAATTTATTTAACCCAATTAAGAATTGATGACACGGAAATCCTTCTTCCCTAAACACCTCGAAAATCTCCGCACTAGCAGGAAATCTAGGACGATTACGACACCAAAACAAGATGCCGTAACCAAAAACCAAAACACAAAATAACTAAATTGAAAATTTAAAATTGATGACACGGAATTGTAGCAGGAAAACTAGGACGATTACGACATACCAAAACAAGATGTCATAACCAAAAACAAAACAAAAAAAATAAATGAAAATTTAAAATTGATGACACGGAATTGTACCAGGAAGCTAGGACGATTACGACACACCAAACAAGATGTCAACCAAAAACAAAACAAGATGTCGTAACCAAAAACAAAATTTAAAGGAAAGAAAAAATGAAATATTGAAAATTTAAGACTTAAAAAAAAGAGAAGGAATATGAAATATTTAAAGATAAAAATTGAAAGTAAAGAACGGAAAAGAAATAGGAAAAATTTAAAGATAAAAATTGAAAACTTAAATGGAAAGAAATATTTTAAAATTCAGTATTGTTTTGAAACGAAACATGAAAAAAAAAAAATTTTAGATGTAAGATTGCAGGAAGGGGAAAAAAAAAAAAAAACTTCGCAATTTCACTAATTACGTGGGGCGTATATTAGCGTTGCAGCGAGAGGAGGAATCAAAAAAAATATTAATTTTTTTGGAACGGCGCCTCTACCACTTGTCAAGAGAAATTTGGTTCTTTTGACTTTTACCTTTTCATGTGGTGAGGGAAAATAAAATAGACAAATAATTTAACCCTTGGACTTTAATGTAACAAATATCCTAAGACCTTTACTTTAACGGCAGCTATATGGAGACTTTCGAGGCTTCTGGAATATTTTACTTTACAAAAACCTACCTTGGTTGGCAGTCCACTTTGAAGGAGGAACGACGGTCACCGACTGGCCCTCATTTGTAGGCTTCATGCCCAGAGCTCCTGGGGTCCCCCTCTTCCACCTCGTGGGAAATACAGTTTTCGTGCCCCTTTTCCAGGAAGCACTCCATGGGACTTACAATTTATTTGGCGGAGAACAAGGATTTACACTTGTCCCCCGCCTTCATCGCCACAGGGGGTTGACTCCTCTGCTCTGGGTTGCCACATGTGTAGGACCATATGTGATGCTTTGACTTCAGAAAATTTCATTTTGAATCATTCAAATATGAAATTTCCTAAAGTCAAATTCGTACGCTTACACTGTCAGTGATATGTGATAATCCAACGATATATATCGCGAAATATCGGAATATCGATATTTTCCTTCCAATATTTGCAATATTTGTACCGATATTTTCCTTCCGATATATCGGTTCATCCGATATTTTTGAAAAATATCGGAAGGAAGGCCATATCGAATGGTATGTCCAGGCTTCAAGCATTGTATGACCATTCATCTAGCAACGGCTTGCCCATCTTCTAGCTATGGTATGACCAGCCTTCTAGTCTTTTAGGTTTTTTAGCTAAAAGCTAGCATTTTTGTTTGGAAGTTAATTCAAATAATTTTTTTTTCTACAAAATCCTTGGATAAGAAGGTCACTCCTTAGGGATCTGAAAAGGGAACCATGGCAATGTGGCGAGAGCTCCCTCCTGGGCCCAAGCCCCTCCCCCGTTGTGACAGCCATTGGCTAAACACAAGGTAAGAGAAAAAAAGCCAATATTCTCTTTTTTTTTTTCATGGAAACCTGACCTCCAATATAAGAAATACGCCCAGGAGAACTTCGACCAACGACGTATCAGGTAACCTAATTTTTTTCCCTTGTAATGATAGCAAGCGATTATAAAAACACTTTAATTCCGAGATTAGAAGCTTCATAAGTTCTAAACGACCTTAAATCGAATTCCGTCGGAATTCAAATTCGAGAGGACGAATTCCAGGATGAATCACGACGACCGTGACCTGCGTGGTATGAGAATCGTGGGGCTTTAAAATGTGCTAATGCAGGTGCGATTAATCCGGAGCTTAACGCTCGGATTATTACGACTTCCTTTATTACCAGATAACTTTATTTGAGTTTTTTTTCCAGAGAAAACCGTGGGAGTTGTGAAAAATAATTTTTCACATCATCAAAATTAGGTCAAACTTTCTAAGATTTTCTCTCAGAAAACGCAATTTTTGACGAAGCTTAGAAGTTCCTGAAATGGCCAGTGGTTTGAACAAGCCGGTGGTTTGGAAGAGCAGGAAGATTGAAAGAGCAGCAAGTTTGGAAGAGTCGGAGGAGCAGGAAGATTGGAAGAGCCGGTAGTTACGAAGAGACTGAAAGAGCATCAAGTTTGAAAGAGTCGGAAGAGCAGAAGATTGGAAGCAGAAAGATTGGAAGAACAGTAAGATTGGAAGAACAGAATGATTGGAAGAGCCGGCAGCTTGGAAAAGCAGCAAGATCAAAAGAGCAGCAAGTTTGGAAGATTCGTAAGAGCAAGAAGATTGGAAGAATAGAATGATTGGAAGAGCCGGCATTTTGGAAGAGCAGCAAGTTTGGAAGAGTCGGAAGAGCAGGAAGATTGGAAGAACAGATTAGAAGAACAGTAAGATTGGAAGAACAGAATGATTGGAAGAGCCGGCAGCTTGGAAGAGCAGCAAGATCAAAAGAGCAGCAAGTTTGGAAGAGTCGTAAAGCAAGAAGATTGGAAGAACAGAAAGATTAGAAGAACAGTAAGATTGGAAGAATAGAATGATTGGAAGAGCCGGCATTTTGGAAGAGCAGCAAGATTGAAAGAGCAGCAAGTTTGGAAGAGTCGAAGAGCAGGAAGATTGGAAGAACAGAAATTAGAAGACCAGTAAGATTGGAAGAACAGAATGATTGGGAGCCGGCAGCTTGGAAGAGCAGCAAGATCAAAAGAGCAGCAAGTTTGGAAGAGTCGTAAGAGCAAGAAGATTGGAAGAATAGAATTTGGAAGAGTCGGAAGAGCAGGAAGATTGGAAGAACAGAAAGATTAGAAGACCAGTAAGATTGGAAGAACAGACTGATTGGAAGAGCCGGCAGCTTGGAAGAGCAGATTAAAAGAACAGCAAGTTTGGAAGAGTCGGAAGAGCAGGAATATTGAAAGAGCTTTGGAATAATCGCGGAAACGAATCCGTCCGTTAGTTTCGAACTGTTTTTTCGACCAGACAAAAGACATCATTTACACCATAATTGAATCTGGAATACTTCATTAGCCGGATACTTGGTTGAAAAAAGACTGACAAAAAACGCGTTTCCCGGAAAAGTCTTCAAGGGACGATTCATGCCCGATTTACTAACGACCTTGGCTCTTGACAAAGAAAAAGACTTAGTTCAGAAATAGAATATTTATTTTCGGTTATGTCGTGAGGATGCATTGTTTGTTCGATAAATGCATCCGACCATTAACACGATTCAAGGAAGTTTTTGAAGGAAAAAGGAGGTTTTTCGCATTCGAGATGAGAGGCAAAAGTGAAACGACATAAGATGTAATAGGAAACAAGTGATGTGTGGGTCACGGTTGGCAGACCAACCGAACAGGTATGACCTTTAGACGTACAAGGGACACAATTTAGTTAAAAAAATTACTCGAGTCAATTAAAATCTTAAGAAGGGCGAAAAGAACGAAGAATGCCCAGACAATCCAATTTCCTTTTGGACTCTAAAAATCACCAGAGAAAATAAGCTAAGGAAAATTGAGGAGAAAATTGAGGTAAACTCCCTAAAATCAGACAAAATGGTCTTGTTTTACCGACATTTTACAATGGTGTTTAAAAAATCGGGTAAAAGGGGTGTTTTTTTCGCCAAAAAATTGAGGTAAACACCCTAAAATCGGACAAAATGTCTTGTTTTCCCGACATTTTACAATGGTGTTTATAAAATCGGGTAAAAGTGTTTTTTTTCGCCAAAAATTGAGTAAACACCCTAAAATCGGACAAAATGGTCTTGTTTTCCCGACATTTTACAATGGTGTTTATAAAATCGGGTAAAAGGGGTGTTTTTTTTCGCCAAAAAATTGAGGCAAACACCCTAAAATCAGACAAATTGGTCTTGATTTACCGACATTTTACAATGGAGTTTATAAAATCGGGTAAAGGGGTGTTTTTCGCCAAAAAATTGAGGCAAACACCCTAAAATCAGACAAATTGGTCTTGTTTTCCCGACATTTTACAATGGTGTTTATAAAATCGGGTAAAAGGGGTGTTTTTTTTTTTTTCGCCAAAAAATTGAGGGAAACACCCTAAAATCAGACAAATTGGTCTTGTTTTACCGACATTTTACAATGGTGTTTATAAAATCGGGTAAAAGGGGTGTTTTTTTTTTTCGCCAAAAAATTGAGGCAAACACCCTAAAATCAGACAAATTGGTCTTGTTTTACCGACATTTTACAATGGTGTTTATAAAATCGGGTAAAAGGGGTGTTTTTTTTCGCCAAAAATTTGAGGCAAACACCCTAAAATCGGACAAAATGGTATTGTTTTCCCGACATTTTACAATGGTTTATAAAATCGGGTAAAAGGGGTGTTTTTTCGCCGAAAAATTGAGGCAAACACCCTTAAATCAGACAAATTGGTCTTGTTTTCCCCGACATTTTACAATGGTGTTTATAAAATCGGGTAAAAGGGGTGTTTTTTTTCGCCAAAAAATTGAGGGAAACACCCTAAAATCAGACAAATTGGTCTTGTTTTACCGACATTTTACAATGGTGTTTATAAAATCGGGTAAAAGGGGTGTTTTTTTTTTGCCAAAAAATTGAGGCAAACACCCTAAATCAGACAAATTGGTCTTGTTTTAAACCGACATTTTACAATGGTGTTTAAAAATCGGTAAAAGGGTGTTTTTTTTTCGCCAAAAAATTGAGGCAAACACCCTAAATCAGACAAATTGGTCTTGTTTTCCCCGACATTTTACAATGGTGTTTATAAACGGGTAAAAGGGGTGTTTTTTTTTTTTTCCCCAAAAAATTGAGGCAAACACCCTAAAATCAGACAATTGGTCTTGTTTTACCGACATTTTACAATGGTGTTTATAAATCGGGTAAAAGGGGTGTTTTTTTTCGCCAAAAAATTGAGGCAACACCCTAAAATCAGACAAATTGGTCTTGTTTTACCGACATTTTACAATGGTGTTTATAAAATCGGGTAAAGGGTGTTTTTTTTTTCGCCAAAAAATTGAGGCAAACCCCTAAAATCAGACAAATTGGTCTTGTTTTACCGACATTTTACAATGGTGTTTATAAAATCGGGTAAAAGGGGTGTTTTTTTTTTTTCGCCAAAAATTGAGGCAAACACCCTAAAATCAGACAAATTGGTCTTGTTTTACCGACATTTTACAATGGTGTTTATAAAATCGGGTAAAAGGGGTGTTTTTTTTTTTCGCCAAAAAATTGAGGCAAACACCCTAAAATCGGACAAATGGTATTGTTTTTCCCGACATTTTACAATGGTGTTTATAAAATCGGGTAAAAGGGGTGTTTTTTTCGCCGAAAAGTTAAGGTAAACTCCCTAAAATCAGACAAAATGATAGTTCCAGACAATCCAATTTCCTTTTGGACTCGAAAATAAGCTTTTGAACAAAATCATGAGATTCAGTTTAGAAACTTCGGTGTTGAAATTGGAAGGTTATCAGAAGCTCGCCTTCACCTTTTGCTACACTTACTGGGTTTCCCTTTCATTCAAATTCTCGTTACTCCCACGATTATTTATCATTTTTTGAAGGCGTTTCGTGAATCGGCGTGGGAGGCTGGATCTTCTCGGAAGCCGCAACGTTTTCCACTTTTCCCCGATTGTCCCAAGAAGGAAAAACTCAATATTCGTGATTTCTCTTCAAGTGGGAGTACTCATTATAAGAATAGTCAAAAAACCGTTTTGGCACAGAAGTCCTTGACATACTCGTGACTTCATTTTTTCTCGTGTTCTTGATTTGATTTGTTGCCGGAATTCATTCATATTCCTTTCTCCTTTACCCAATCGTTTTTGTCTCATCGAACTTTAAGTCATTTACTTTCCTGATTGACGTAATATTGGTTTGTTCCTTCGGGGTTTTTTAATAAAAAAGTTATTGAATGTGTGGTTTCTATATGGGAAGCTCCCCAACCCTACTAGTATCTTGGAGCTTCCGGTCACCTGTGGCGGAAGTCATGCATCGCTGACTATCATCCCCACGACAATGGAACGTAGGTCATAGATTCACAAGTTTATATTAGCTTGTTCCAACCACAGTTTGAAACTGGAGCATGCGCAGAAGGATTTGCACGTCGGACAAACGATTTGTCCAAATCCTTCTGCGCATGCTCCAGGAGTTTCAAACTGGAAAAAACCCTCAAGTTCATCGACAGAGGTAAACGAAGAATCGTGATCGTTCTTCGAATCCGTGAAAAATTAAACGGGAAGTTCTCGGCCACCCAGACGAGAATGACATTTTACCATTCAAGGCGATTGCTCACCTCTCAAAAACTGTTTAGTTCCTAATGGACGTGTTTACCTCAAAAAAATCTATTGTTCTCGAAATCTTTTACTCTCAAAATAAAGAATCGCGTCTTGAATGATTATTTCCGATAAACAGAAATACGTGGCCGGAACCGATGGCGTCAACGCGACCATCACGTTCCGATTAAGTACTTACTGTAACGGAATTTTCAACCTCAGTTATTGAAAGAAAGAAAAATTGACTGAAGTCGGAGATTTCCCAAGAGGAAGCTAAAAACCGATTGTGAAAAGAGTGTTTTCCCAATAAAATTAAGGTAAACTTCTTAAAATCAGACAAATTGGTTGTGTTTTCCCGACAAAAGCAAGGGTTACTATAAAATCGGGTAAAAAGGGTGTTTTTTCACCAAAAAATTGAGGTAAACTCCTTAAAATCAGACAAATTGGTTGTGTTTTCCCTACAAAAACGAGGATTACTAAAATTGGGTGAAACGGGTTGTTTTTCCCGCCAAAAAATTAAGGAAAATTACCCAAATCAGGCCAAATGGATGCTTTTTCCCGCCAAAAACAAGGTTAAAAGAAAATCAGGAGAAAAGAGTGTTTTCCTGCACTCCCTAAAATCAGACAAATTGGTTGTGTTTTCCCGACAAAAACGAGGATTATTAAAAAATCGGGTGAAAAGAGGTGTTTTCCCCGCCAAAAAATTAAGGAAAATTTCCTAAAATCAGGCCAAATGGATGCTTTATCCCGCCAAAAACAAGGTTAAAAGAAAATCAGGAGAAAGAGTGTTTTGCCGAACTCCCTAAAATCAGACAAATTGGTGGTGTTTTCCCGCCAAAAAAATTAAGGAAAATTTCCTAAAATCAGGCCAAATGGATGCTTTTTCCCGCCAAAAAAAAAAAAGAAAATCAGGAGAAAAGAGTGTTTTGCCGCACTCCCTAAATCAGACAAATTGGTGGTGTTTTTCCCGCCAAAAAATTAAGGAAAGTTTCCTAAAATCAGGCCAAATGGATGCTTTTTCCCGCCAAAAACAAGGTTTAAAAAAACCAGGAGAAAAGAGTGTTTTCCCGTACTCCCTAAAATCAGACAAATTGGTTGTTTTTCCAACAAAAACGAGAATTACTAAAAATCGGGTGAAAAGGGGTGTTTTTCCCGCCAAAAAATTAAGGAAAATTTCCTAAAATCAGGCCAAATGGATGCTTTATCCCGCCAAAAACAAGGTATAAAAAAACCAAGAGAAAAGAGTGTTTTCCCGCACTCCCTAAAATCAGACATATTGGTGGTGTTTTCCCGCCAAAAATTAAGGAAAATTTCCTAAAAAATCAGGCCAAATGGATGCTTTTTCCCGCCAAAAACAAGGTTAAAAGAAAATCAGGAGAAAAGGTGTTTTGCCGCACTCCCTAAAATCAGACAAATTGGTGGTGTTTTCCCGCCAAAAAATTAAGGAAAGTTTCCTAAAATCAGGCCAAATGGATGCTTTTTCCCTCCAAAAACAAGGTTAAAAGAAAATCAGCAGAAAGAGTGTTTTCCCGCACTCCCTAAAATCAGACAAATTGGTGGTGTTTTTCCCGCCAAAAAATTAAGGAAAATTTCCTAAAATCAGGCCAAATGGATGCTTTTTCCCTCCAAAAACAAGGTTAAAAGAAAATCAGCAGAAAAGAGTGTTTTCCTGCACTCCCTAAAATCAGACAAATTGGTTGTGTTTTCCCGACAAAAACGAGGATTATTAAAAAAATCGGGTGAAAAGGGGTGTTTTTCCCGCCAAAAAATTAAGGAAAGTTTCCTAAAATCAGGCCAAATGGATGCTTTATCCCGCCAAAAACAAGGTTAAAAGAAATCAGCAGAAAGAAAAGAGTGTTTTCCCGCACTCCCTAAAATCAGACAAATTGGTGTTGTTTTTCCCGCCAAAAAATTAAGGAAAGTTTCCTAAAATCAGGCCAAATGGATGCTTTATCCCGCCAAAAACAAGGTTAAAAGAAAATCAGGAGAAAAGAGTGTTTTCCCGCACTCCCTAAAATCAGACAAATTGGTGGTGTTTTTCCCGCCAAAAAATTAAGGAAAATTTCCTAAAATCAGGCCAAATGGATACTTTTTCCCTCCAAAAACAAGGTTAAAAGAAAATCAGGTGAAAATAGTGTTTTGCCGCACTCCCTAAAATCAGACAAATTGGCGGTGTTTTCCCGCCAAAAAATTAAGGAAAATTACCTAAAATCAGGCCAAATGGATGCTTTTTCCCGCCAAAAACAAGGTTAAAAGAAAATCAGGAGAAAAGAGTGTTTTCCCGTACTCCCTAAAATCAGACAAATTGGTTGTGATTTCCCGACAAAAACGAGGATTATTTAAAAAATCGGGTGAAAAGGGGTGTTTTTCCCGCCAAAAAATTAAGGAAAGTTCCCCAAAATCAGGCCAAATGGATGCTTTTTCCCGCCAAAAACAAGGTTAAAAGAAAATCAGGAGAAAAGAGTGTTTTCCTGCACTCCCTAAAATCAGACAAATTGGTTGTGTTTTCCCGAAAAAAACGAGGATTATTAAAAAATCGGGTGAAAAGGGTGTTTTCCCGCCAAAAAATTAAGGAATATTTCCTAAAATCAGGCCAAATGGATGCTTTATCCCGCCAAAAACAAGGTTAAAAGAAAATCTGGAGAAAAGAGTGTTTTGCCGCACTCCCTAAAATCAGACAAATTGGCGGTATTTTCCCGCCAAAAAATTAAGGAAAATTACTAAAATCAGGCCAAATGGATGCTTTTTCCCGCCAAAAACAAGGTTAAAAGAAAATCAGGAGAAAAGAGTGTTTTCCCGCACCCTTAAAATCAGACAAATTGGTTGTTTTTCCCGACAAAAACGAGGATTATTAAAAAATCGTGTGAAAAGGGGTGTTTTTCCCGCCAAAAATTAAGTAAATTACCTAAAATCAGGCCAAATGATGCTTTTTCCCGCCAAAAACAAGGTTTAAAAAAACCAGGAGAAAAGTGTTTTCCCGTACTCCCTAAAATCAGACAAATTGGTTGTTTTTCCAACAAAAACGAGAATTACTAAAAAATCGGGTGAAAAGGGGTGTTTTTCCCGCCAAAAATTAAGGAAAATTCCCCAAAATCAGGCCAAATGATGCTTTTTCCCGCCAAAAACAAGGTTTAAAAAAACCAGGAGAAAAGAGTGTTTTCCCGTACTCCCTAAAATCAGACAAATTGGTTGTTTTCCAACAAAAACGAGAATTACTAAAAAATCGGGTGAAAAGGGGTGTTTTTCCCGCCAAAAAATTAAGGAAAATTTCCTAAAATCAGGCCAAATGGATGCTTTATCCCGCCAAAAACAAGGTATAAAAAAACCAAGAGAAAAGAGTGTTTTCCCGCACTCCCTAAAATCAGACATATTGGTGGTTTTTCCCGCCAAAAATTAAGGAAAATTTCCTAAAAATCAGGCCAAATGGATGCTTTTTCCCGCCAAAAACAAGGTTAAAAGAAAATCAGGAGAAAAGGGTGTTTTGCCGCACTCCCTAAAATCAGACAAATTGGTGGTGTTTTCCCGCCAAAAAATTAAGGAAAGTTTCCTAAAATCAGGCCAAATGGATGCTTTTTCCCGCCAAAAACAAGGTTAAAAGAAAATCAGCAGAAAAGTGTTTTCCCGCACTCCCTAAAATCAGACAAATTGGTGGTGTTTTCCCGCCAAAAAATTAAGGAAAATTTCCTAAAATCAGGCCAAATGGATGCTTTTTCCCTCCAAAAACAAGGTTAAAAGAAAATCAGCAGAAAAGAGTGTTTTCCTGCACTCCCTAAAATCAGACAAATTGGTTGTGTTTTCCCGACAAAAACGAGGATTATTAAAAAATCGGGTGAAAAGGGGTGTTTTCCCGCCAAAAAATTAAGGAAAGTTTCCTAAAATCAGGCCAAATGGATGCTTTATCCCGCCAAAAACAAGGTTAAAAGAAAATCAGCAGAAAAGAAAAGTGTTTTCCCGCACTCCCTAAAATCAGACAAATTGGTGTTGTTTTTCCCGCCAAAAAATTAAGGAAAGTTTCCTAAAATCAGGCCAAATGGATGCTTTATCCCGCCAAAAACAAGGTTAAAAAACAGAGAAAAGAGTGTTTTCCCGCACTCCCTAAAATCAGACAATTGGTGGTGTTTTCCCGCCAAAAAATTAAGGAAAATTTCCTAAAAATCAGGCCAAATGGATGCTTTTTCCCGCCAAAAACAAGGTTAAAAGAAAATCAGGAGAAAAGTGTTTGCCGCACTCCCTAAAATCAGACAAATTGGTGGTTTTCCCGCCAAAAAATTAAGGAAAGTTTCCTAAAATCAGGCCAAATGGATGCTTTTTCCCCCAAAAACAAGGTTAAAAGAAATCAGAGAAAAGAGTGTTTTCCCGCACTCCCTAAAATCAGACAAATTGGTGGTGTTTTTCCCGCCAAAAATTAAGGAAAATTTCCTAAAATCAGGCCAAATGGATGCTTTTTCCCTCCAAAAACAAGGTTAAAAGAAAATCAGCAGAAAAGAGTGTTTTCCTGCACTCCTAAAATCAGACAAATTGGTTGTGTTTTCCCGACAAAAACGAGGATTATTAAAAAATCGGGTGAAAAGGGGTGTTTTTCCCGCCAAAAAATTAAGGAAAGTTTCCTAAAATCAGGCCAAATGGATGCTTTATCCCGCCAAAAACAAGGTTAAAAGAAAATCAGCAGAAAAGAAAAGAGTGTTTTCCCGCACTCCCTAAAATCAGACAAATTGGTGTTGTTTTTCCCGCCAAAAAATTAAGGAAGTTTCCTAAAATCAGGCCAAATGGATGCTTTTTCCCGCCAAAAACAAGGTTAAAAGAAAATCAGGAGAAAAGAGTGTTTTCCCGCACTCCCTAAAATCAGACAAATTGGTGGTGTTTTTCCCGCCAAAAAATTAAGGAAAATTTCCTAAAATCAGGCCAAATGGATACTTTTTCCTCCAAAAACAAGGTTAAAAGAAAATCAGGTGAAAATAGTGTTTTGCCGCACTCCCTAAAATCAGACAAATTGGCGGTGTTTTCCCGCCAAAAATTAAGGAAAATTACCTAAAATCAGGCCAAATGGATGCTTTTTCCCGCCAAAAACAAGGTTAAAAGAAAATCAGGAGAAAAGAGTGTTTTCCCGTACTCCCTAAAATCAGACAAATTGGTTGTGATTTCCCGACAAAAACGAGGATTATTAAAAAATCGGGTGAAAAGGGGTGTTTTTTCCCGCCAAAAAATTATGGAAATTCCCCAAAATCAGGCCAAATGGATGCTTTTTCCCGCCAAAACAAGGTTAAAAGAAAATCAAGAGAAAAGATGTTTTCCCGCACCCTAAATCAGACAAATTGGTGTGTTTTCCCGCCAAAACGAGGATTATTAAAAAATCGGGTGAAAAGGGGTGTTTGCCAAAAATTAAAGAAAATTCCCAAAAATCAGGCCAAACGGATGCTTTTTCCCGCCAAAAACAAGGTTAAAAACCAGGAGAAAAGAGTGTTTTCCCGCACTCCCTAAAATCAGACAAATTGGTTGTGTTTTCCCGACAAAAACGAGGATTATTAAAAAAAACGGGTGAATAGGGGTGTTTTTTCCCGCCAAAAAATTAAGGAAAGTTCCCCAAAATCAGGCCAAACGGATGTTTTTTCCCGCCAAAAACAAGGTTAAAAGAAAATCAGGAGAAAAGAGTGTTTTCCCGCACTCCCTAAAATCAGACAAATTGGTTGTTTTCCCGACAAAAACGAGGATTATTAAAAAAACGGGTGAAAGGGGTGTTTTCCCGCCAAAAAATTAAGGAAAGTTCCCCAAAATCAGGCCAAACGGATGTTTTTTCCCGCCAAAAACAAGGTTAAAAGAAAATCAGGAGAAAAGAGTGTTTCCCGCACTCCCTAAAATCAGACAAATTGGTTGTGTTTTCCCGACAAAAACGAGGATTATTAAAAAAACGGTGAATAGGGGTGTTTTTCCCGCCAAAAATTAAGGAAAGTTCCCCAAAATCAGGCCAAACGGATGTTTTTTCCCGCCAAAACAAGGTTAAAAGAAAATCAGGAGAAAAGAGTGTTTTCCTGCACCCCTAAAATCAGACAAATTGGTTGTGTTTTCCCGACAAAAACGAGGATTATTTAAAAAATCGGGTGAAAAGGGGTTTTTTCCCGCCAAAAATTTAAGGAAAATTTCCTAAAATCAGGCCAAATGGATGCTTTTTCCCGCCAAAAACAAGGTTAAAAGAAAACCAGGAGAAAAGAGTGTTTTGCCGCACTCCCTAAAATCAGACAAATTGGCGGTGTTTTCCCCCAAAAAATTAAAAAATTACCTAAAATCAGGCCAAATGGATGCTTTTTCCGCCAAAAACAAGGTTAAAAGAAAATCAGGAGAAAAGAGTGTTTTGCCGCACTTCCTAAAATCAGACAAATTGGTGGTGTTTTCCCTCCAAAAAATTAAGGAAAATTTCCTAAAATCAGGCCAAATGGATGCTTTTTCCCGCCAAAAACAAGGTTAAAAGAAATCAGGAGAAAAGAGTGTTTTCCCGCACTCCCTAAAATCAGACAAATTGGTCGTGTTTTCCCGACAAAAGCAAAGGTTACTATAAATCGGTAAAAGGGGTTTTTTCGCCAAAAAATTAAGGTAAACTCCCTAAAATCAGACAAAATGGTCTTGTTTTCCCGACAGAAGCAAGGGTTATTATAAAATCGGGTAAAATCGTTTTTTTCCCGCCAAAAAATTAAGGAAAATTTCCTAAAATCAGGCCAAATGGATGCTTTTTCCCGCAAAAACAAGGTTTAAAAAAATCAGGAGATAAGAGTGTTTTCCAGCACCCTTAAAATCAGACAAATTGGTAGTGTTTTCCCCCCAAAACGAGGATTATTGAAAAATCGGGTGAAAAGGGGTGTTTTTCCCACCAAAGACAAGTTAAAAAAAAAATCAGGAGAAAAGAGTGTTTTCCCGCGCTCCCTAAAATCAGACAAATTGGTTGTGTTTTCCCGACAAAAACGAGGATTATTAAAAATCGGGTGAAACGGGTTGTTTTTCCCGCCAAAAATTAAGGAAAACCCCAAAATCAGGCCAAATGGATGCTTTTTCCCGCCAAAAACAAGGTTTAAAAAACCAGGAGAAAAGAGTGTTTTCCCGTACTCCCTAAAATCAGACAAATTGGTTGTTTTCCCAACAAAAACGAGGATTACCAAAAAATCGGATGAAAAGGGGTGTTTTTCCCGCCAAAAAATTAAGGAAAATTACCTGAAATCAGGCCAAATGGATGCTTTTTTCCCGCCAAAAACAAGGTTTAAAAAAAACCAGGAGAAAAAAGTGTTTTCCCGCACTCCCTAAAATCAGACAAATTGGTTGTGTTTTCCCGACAAAAACGAGGATTATTAAAAAATCGTGTGAAAAGGGGTTTTTCCCGCCAAAAATTAAAGTAATTCCCTAAAATCAGGCCAAATGATGCTTTGTCCCGCCAAAAACAAGGTTTAAAAAAACCAGGAGAAAAGAGTGTTTTCCCGTACTCCCTAAAATCAGACAAATTGGTGGTGTTTTTCCCGCCAAAAAATTAGGGAAAATTTCCTAAAATCAGGCCAAATGGATGCTTTATCCCGCCAAAAACAAGGTTAAAGAAAATCAGGAGAAAAGGGTGTTTTCCCGCACTCCCTAAAATCAGACAAATTGGTTGTGTTTTCCCGACAAAAACGAGGATTACTAAAAAATCGGGTGAAAAGGGGTGTTTTTCCCGCCAAAAATTAAAGCAAATTACCCAAAATCAGGCCAAATGGATGCTTTTTCCCCGCCAAAAATAAGGTTTAAAAAACCAGGAAAAAGAGTCGCTTTCCTGCGCTCCCTAAAATCAGACAAATTGGTTGTGTTTTCCCGACAAAAACGAGGATTATTAAAAATCGTGTGAAAAAGGGTTTTTTTCCCGCCAAAAATTTAAGTAAATTCCCAAAAATCAGGCCAAATGATGCTTTTTCCCGCCAAAAACAAGGTTTAAAAAACCAGGAGAAAAGAGTGTTTTCCCGCACTCCCTAAAATCAGACAAATTGGTTGTTTTCCCAACGAAAACGAGGATTACCAAAAAATCGGATGAAAAGGGTGTTTTTCCCGCCAAAAAATTAAGGAAAATTTTCTGAAATCAGGCCAAATGGATGCTTTTTTCCCGCCAAAAACAAGGTTTAAAAACCAGGAGAAAAGAGTGTGAAAAGGGGGTTTTTTCCGCCAAAAATTAATGATTTCCTAAGATCAGGCCAAATGGATGCTTTTTTCCCCGCCAAAAACAAGGTTAAAAGAAAATCAAGAGAAAAGAATGTTTTCCCGCACCCTTAAAATCAGACAAATTGGTAGTGTTTTCCCGCCAAAACGAGAATTATTAAAAAATCGGGTGAAAAGGGTGTTTTCCCCCGCCAAAATAAAAGAAAATTCCCTAAAGTAGGCCAAATGGATGCTTTTTCCCGCCAAAAACAAGGTTTAAAAAAACCAGGAGAAAAGAGTGTTTTCCCGCACTCCTTAAAATCAGACAAATTGGTAGTGTTTTCCCGCCAAAACGAGGATTATTAAAAATCGGGTGAAAAGGGGTGTTTTTCCCGCCAAAAATTAAAGAAAATTCCCTAAAAGTAGGCCAAATGGATGCTTTTTCCCGCCAAAAACAAGGTTTAAAAAAAGGAGAAAAGAGTGTTTTCCCGCACTCCCTAAAATCAGATAACTTGGTGTTTTCCCTACAAAAACGAGGATTACTAAAAATCGGGTGAAAAGGGGTGTTTTTCCCGCCAAAAATTAAAGAAAATTTCCTAAAATTAGGCCAAATAGATGCTTTTTTCCCGCCAAAAACAAGGTTAAAAAAAATCAGGAGAAAAGAGTGTATTCCCGCCAAAAATAATCTTTAAGTGTTCCGGAAAAAATGCAACGGCCAGCCGGAACCACAGACAAAGTTGAGATCGGTATAGAAACCCGACGTGGAGGGTATCACAATAACTTCTTGAAGGAAGTTAAAATCACAAGATCTCCATAATTTGATACTCGAGGACGAATCTGCGCCTATCAATTACCCTCCTTGGAATTGCCTGCCTTAAATCTGTCTTTAACGGGCCTTTATTTTGAGTACCGTTAAACAGAATGAACTTTATAGAAGCCAACGTAGAATCGCGTGTTTAGGTTCAGTATGACCAACTTCTAGCCCTTCATCATAAAAGACATGATCTCGGTTTAATGATTTTTAAATGCAAATAATGTTAATAAGTGAAAGGTTGGACCTTGGTATCTTGAATAGAACGGCGATTATTGACAATAAAACTTAACTAAGTTTTAAAAAAAGTACTTTCAACTTTCATCGAATTCCTTTTAAATGAAGAGAGAAAAAGTAGCATAGATGGTCCCTTCGAGCACGACTTCTGAAGTTCACGTGTCTCCACAAACGCAGGGGCACGTGGAGGGGAAAAAGGTGAACGTCGAAAGTTTTACCGCAACCTAAAAACTCCTTAATTTCGACTATTTGGACGTATAAACTCTCGGCGAAGAAGCAGGAAGAGCAGAAGGATGAGCGGTAATTTACGTATAATGTTTTAACTCCCGACTGCTTTGTTTATGCTAAACCGCACAACGTCTGGACATTGCAAGACGCTCTAGTTGAGTAAAACCGATTTCTCTCTAGCAAATTCTTTTATTAGGTGTACAAAATGAAACTCGGCTAAAATCTACAAAATTCAAATTTACCCGGTGGCTGAGTTTCATTTTGTACACCTAATAAATAAAAATTGTAGGAAATTTAATTTTCTATAAATTGCACTTAATTATTTTTTTCTGGGATGCACCATTTTCGGAAAATAATTTTTTTAAAAATAAATTTATCTTGAAAACAGTGCGTCCTAGAGAAAAAATGAATAAGATAAAAATTAAAGAGAATTAAATTTCCAACTGATTTTATTTAGTGCATTTTTTCAATATCTGTAACGGTTTACGATTTACATGCCTTTAAAAATTAACCTTCTTAATGGTTATACTTCAATAACCTTACACGGAGAAGGTCAACTTTTGATGGACTTTAACGCCTAAAATGTTCAAAATTTTTAAAAAATGAACTACTAGGTGTACAAAATGAAACTCGGCTAAAATCTACAAAATTCAAATTTACCTTGTGGCTGAGTTTCATTTTGTACCTACACCTAATACTTCCCCCTCCTTGAATTTCTCCTCCTTTAATACTTCCCCTCCTTAATAATTCCCCGTCCCAAGTTTCATTTGGTACACCTAACAATTTCATAAGGTAGCAAAGGTTCAAAATTGAATGATTCGAGAGGAGAATTGTCAGGAAAAAATCGTAGATTTCTTCTTTTGGTTACACTTGGGAAGTTCTTAAATGCGCAGAAGGATTTGGATGTCAAATTAGACGTCGTTCAAATCGTTTGTCCGTCAAATCTGAAGTGATCTGACGTGCAAATCCATCTGCGCATGCTCCAGGAGTTTCAAATGCGGTTGGAACAAAGCTATAAGCTTTTGAGTTAAGGGTGGTTTTGTGGTCCAGGGGGTGTGAAACGAAAAACGTATACAAAATTTTTTTTATTTTGTGACTCCCGCACCCATAAGGTAGATTTCTAGGTAGATTCTGAAAGATAATTCCCCAAAAACCCGACTTGGAGGGTATCAAAATTCCTTCTATTGTGAAAAAGGGCCAAAATATGGAGAAAAACGGACATAAATCCGCTAAAGGTGGTGAAATGACAGAAAAATTGAGGAAAACGTGGTGAAATCAGTTTTCTATCGCCAGACAGTCGAAAAAACCCACCGAAAAATCCGTTCAAAGGGTTTTACTGAGGGGAGGAAAAAGTTGGGGTCTGCACTCCAGGCGTCTATTTATTATGTGTACAAAATGAAACTCAGCCACAGGGTAAACTTGAATTTTGTAGATTTTAACCGATTTCATTTTGTACACCTAGTAGTTCATTTTTTCAAAATTTTAAACATTTTAGGCGTTAAAGTCCATCAAAAGTTAACCTTCTCCGTGTAAGAAGGTTATTGAAGTATAACCATTAAGAAGGTAAATTTTTAAAGGCTTGTAAATCGTAAACCGTTACAGATATTGAAAAAATGCACTAAATAAAATCAGTTGGAAATTCAATTCTCTTTAATTTTATTCTATTCATTTTTTCTCTAGGACGCACTGTTTTCCAGATAAATTTATTTAAAAAAAAATTATTTTCCGAAAATGGTGCATCCTAGAAAAAAATTAAGTACAAATTTATAGAGAATTAAATTTCCTACAATTTTTATATATTAGGTGCACCTAATAGATTTCGAGGTAGATTCTGAAAGACGATTCCCCAAAAACCCGACTTGGAGGGTATCACAATTCCTTCTATTGTGAAAAAGGGCCAAAATATGGAGAAAAACGGACATAATTCCGCTAAAGGTGGTACTCCTGAACGGAAAAATTGAGGAAAACACGGAGAAATCAGTTTTCTATCGCCAGAAAGTCGAAAAAACCCACCGAAAAATCCGTTCAAAGGGTTTTCTTGGCCGAAAAACTGAGTGGGCAAAAAGCTGGGGTCTGCACTCCAGGCGTCTATTTACTTAACGGTACGTGCCAAACAAATTCAGGGTAAAGTGGAACAGAAGGCTAATCTCTCGAATTAAGAGGAACCCTCCGGTTGAAGATTACAAATATTTGTCCGGGGAATCAATACTGAAAGTGACAGGAGGGTTCGATAAATGGAAAAAGGCACTTGACAATGACGAAAAGGGGCCGAAGGGTAAATAAAGCGTATAAAATTCGATTACCGTTTCAAACCGACAATTTAAAATGTCGAATGCAATCACAGGGACAGAAAAAACGACGGCGAAAATTATTCAAATGACAAATTACAGATGAAGGTCGCTTATTTTTCTAAAACGTCAAAATTTAACGTCTGTTCAATCTCCGGGAAGCTGAAATAACAAAAAGGTTCAACAGACTTATAAACTGTGACATTTAAAAAGTTCAGAAATTAGTATGGAAGAACCGAATGATATAATCTATTGCGACAACGTTGAGGAATTAAGGATACCTTTTATAATTTTTGCGGTTCTGAAATCAAGCGGACCGCAAATATCGCAAAAAACACTTCCACACTTTTGTCGAAACTCAAGGAAGGGAAAAGAAAACCTTGAAAGCTCGATTACTGTATCTTTTGAAAAGATAAACCAGTGCCACCTTGATTAATTTTTGTGTGGCCATCAATCAACTCGTGAAAACCTCGTGGGAAAATAAAAATTCTAGGTCGTTAAGACCATTGATGTCGTTTAAAGGATAACGGAATGCAGACGAAAATCTCGAAGTTGCAAATTCTTTTCAGAGTTTATATACTGAGGATGGCGTCGACCAAATATGACCCTAGAAGAGGTCAAAATCGTGTTTCAAAATAACACTCGACGTATTCGAGGGCGTTAAAATTTATTATCTAATTGAAAACGTTTTTTACGAAAGCAAATCGATTTGAATAAGGACATGAACAGAACTTCAATTAGGATCTGATGAGGGGGTGAAAAAACAGAAATGACAAAGCGTTTTCCCTTGTCGATTAAGAAAACCAGACCTAAACCGAAGAAAAGTTCCGGTTTGAAGAGCTTCCAACGATAACTTCCTCAAGGATACAGGAGGAGGAAGTATTAAGTAGGAGAACTAAATTTTTGTAAAAGTTGTGAAATAAATTTGGTGGGTATCGCAGTAAGTCTTGAGGAAGTTAGAAATTTTAGGTATTTTTTGTTGTTCGTTTTCTGTTTTTTGAAAAAAAAAAAATAAAAATTAAGTACCTAATAAATCGCCATTTTATTTTCCGTTAAAAAAATTCTTGAGGAAGTTAAAAAAAAAAAAAAAAAAAATTATTTGAAAATTTTATATCAAGGTAGAAATTCAGTACGGTTAGCCAAAGAGAGGCCGCCCTCGAGCCGGCGAAGTGACTCACATTTCTGCCTAGAAAAATTATTAAGTAAAAAAAATTTTGGAAAATTAAATTTTAAAAACATGGAAAATTTTAAATAATTCAAGGAATGTTTAGTGAAAATTTGGTGAAGATCGGACCAACAGTACGCCCACAGCGCTCATTTTAAATCTTTGAACAGTCAATCTCCGCCATTTTGAAAAATTTCGAAAAAAGCTCTCGTCATTTTCAAGATTTCTGTGAAGGAGCTTGTGTATAAATTTGGTGAAGATCGGATGAAAATTGCGGCCGTGAAGTGTTCCGGAAAAAGTGGCGACGGACGGCCGGCACCACAGACAAAGTCAGGATCGGCAAAGATCACTTATCAGATTTATCCTACGGGGTCTGGAAGACCCTTTTAGTAACAGGGGGTCGGAGGGTATCACAGTAACTTCTTGAGGAAGTTAAAAAGTGTTCCATCCTTAAAAGCTCTGTACGGACCCGGTACAATTATTTTGTACACCAAGTAGTTCATTTTTTCAAAATTTTAAACATTTAGGCGTTAAAGTCCATCAAAAATTAAATGCATTTTGACCTACATTCCACTGAACAAAAAAATGTGATTGGATATTTGGCATCTGGCCACTGTTGAGATTTCAAAGATTTCAGTATTTTCGCCCTACCTGAAAAGCAGATGTGAGCTATTCGAAACCGAGCAGCTGTTTAAGGGCCCAAGCACGTTCCACACTTTTTTCCTTTGCTTTTATAACTTCTAAACGAAGACTCTGACCTTTAAAACATTTTTTTCTATTTCTTTTCCTGCGTTATTGAACTCCATTAAAACAATTATTCAACTGCGTGGGGCTGTAGTCCCTTTCAGTTAAATAAATCGTTTCGGATTCCTTTCCCATCGCTTCTAGATTTTAAAACTAGAATAATAAAATACCACAAGGCACTCCTTTTCAACTACAATACGCCAAAAGTAATAAAAAATGTTTATTGCTTTATATTGCCGAGTTATTTCAAAAAGTGGACAAAACCCTGAACCTTGTTGCACAACAAAAAAAAAAAAACTTTGTAGTAGGCGTCTTGTTACCCTTGTGGTGAGGCAATAAAATCTTAAAATATAAATAACACTATTTAAAAACCCATAATTAATTTAAACATGTTCAAGAAACAATTTTTTTTTGTCGTTATAAATAATCAAATACCGCTATTTCTTCTTGTTGAACCCGTAAGAATCACATTCCTGGGTGACATTAAGTGAAAACTCGCTTGGTGAAATGTATACTTTCTCGTCTTTACAATAGTTAAAAGGGTCCATTGATCTTTTTTTTTCTTGTACAGTAATACATTTTTTTACATGCTTTAGTTAACAATTTTTTCGGCTCCTTTTTAACCAAATTTAAGGCTTGCAGGTGCTCAGGTTGATTAAAAAGTTTGTGAATGGGGATTTCCTGGCTTGGAGTACATGAAAACCCAGTATAAATTTATAGGATAATTAATTAATAGCAATATCTGCAACCGTTGTCGAAATAATTGGACTTCCCCCTCCTTGATCTTTCCCTCCTTTATACTTCCCCCTCCTATATTTTAGTTCTGAAGTTTTCGTTGGAAGCTCTTCAAACTAGTACTTTTTCTTCTTATTACTCTTGCCTAATCGAATTCCGCTTTATTTTAATTTTTAAAAGATACGAAATGCATTCCGGAAAAAAATGAATCGAAAGAGAAAACAGGATTTCACGGAATGATTTTTTTTTCTCTCCACCCTTCCTCTGGAGAAGCGTGAAAATAAGTTATTACTGGTGATGTATGGGATGTTAGAAAGTGTCTCAGAAAAATAGGAAACGGTCATTTCTATGTTTTTAGTCGAAAAATTAAAAACAAAAGGCAAAAGAATCGTTTTAACATCGGAGAAGTTCGTGACAGATGATTCCGTTCTATATAATAATGGTAATTTTAAAGTGCGTTTTTTCTTGTGCAATCTTTCCGCTTTCGTGTCCGGACCAAAATCAAAAACATTTTTTTCATCAACGGATAGTCCGGGGTGTTGTGAAACGGTTTGTCTCATCTTTTAGTCCCCAAAACCACCACTTTTCCCTAATTTTTCGCTCAAAAGAAGCCTTTAGTCCCGATTTTATTAAATTTTTTCTCAATTTTTTTAACCATAAAGCACCATTTTATCCGGTTTAGGTCATTTCCCTCTGTCTACTTTTTACCTTATTTACCTCTTTTTCGAACGTTTTTCTCGGTTTTTCAATCTCAGAAACAACATTTCATTGCCATGAATTTCCTCGATTTTCGAGATATGAGAAAACCCCCTCATTTTTTGGTCCACAACACGGGATAACACCGTTCAACATAACGCATTTCATCCGAAGCAGTTGAACATAAAAAATCTGCATTTCGACATAAAAATCTGTAGTTCACCATCATGCGTTTCGGTATAATGCATTTGAACGTAAAGCTCTCAAAAGTTCAAAAATTTTGAGCATAATGCATTTCAACATGAACTTCTCACCATAAAAGCCTCTCTTTAAACTTGTTTCGTCATAAAACTGTTTCTGTCGTTTGAGCATAATATCTCACCATGGACAAATACACGTTTAATACGCGATTATGGCGAAACGACAAAAACCTTAAAACTTGACAGTTCACCATAATGCAATACAACATAAAGCATCTCACCATAAACGGAAAAGCAAGCAGTCAGCCAATGGATCAGCTCGTTTTATGACACCAAGGGTGTTAACTTTTAACTTCCTCAAGAAGTTACTGTGATACCCTCCGACCCCCTGTTACTAGAAAGGGTCTTCCAGACCCCGTAGGATAAATCTGATAGTGATCTTTGCCGATCCTGACTTTGTCTGTGGTGCCGGCCGTCCGGCCGTCCGGCCGTCCGTCGCCACTTTTTCCGGAACACTTCACGGCCGCAATTTTCATCCGATCTTCACCAAATTATACACAAGCTTCCTTTCACAGAAATCTTGAAAATGACGAGAGCTTTTTTTCGAAATTTTTCAAAATGGCGGAGATATGACTGTTCAAAGATTTAAAATGAGCGCTGTGGGCGTACTGTTGGTCCGATCTTCACCAAATTTTCACTAAACATTCCTTGAATTTAAAAATTTTCCATGTTTTTAAAATTTTAATTTTCCAAAATTTTTTTTACTTAATAATTTTTCTAGGCAGAAATGTGAGTCACTTCGCCGGCTCGAGGGCGGCCTCTCTTTGGCTAACCGTACTGAATTTCTACCTTGATATAAATTTCAAAATAATTTTTTTTTTTTTTTTTTTTTTAACTTCCTCAAGAATTTTTTTAACGGAAAAAAATGGCGATTTATTAGTACTTAATTTTTATTTTTTTTTTTTTCAAAAACAGAAAACGAACAACAAAAACCTAAAATTTCTAACTTCCTCAAGACTTACTGCGATACCCACCAAATTTATTTCACAACTTTTACAAAAATTTAGTTCTCCTACTTAATACTTCCTCCTCCTGTATCCTTGAGGAAGTTATCGTTGGAAGCTCTTCAAACCGGAACTTTTTTTCTCCCGCGAAGATGTGCGAATTGACACAAAAAGAAAACACGAGAAAACCCCCTCATTTTTTGGTTCACAAAACGGGAGAACACCGTTCAACATAACGCATTTCACCCTAATGAAGTAGAACAGAAACAGTTTTATGGCGAAATGTCAAGTTTTTTAAAATGAAAGTTCCTTTATGTTCAACCGCATTATGTTGAAACGACAAATTTTATGTCGAAACGACAAGTGTTAAATCTCTTCTTTATGGTGAAATGTATTATGGTCACATGCATTATGGCGAACCGCGAGAGGAAAACATAAAACCCCCTGTATCAAAAAACGATCTGATCCTCCCGTTTAATTGCATCAGCCTAAACGCATTATGGTGAACTACAGATATTTTATGTCGAAATTCAGATTTTTTGTTCAACTGCTTTAGAGTGAAATGCGTGTTGAACGGCGTTCTCCCGGAAACAAAAACAAGGGAAGTTTTGTCCAGTCTCTGCTTTCAGATATAAAATATCTTCTAAAATGTTTTGAAAACGACAAAAAAAATCTACGGTTTACATTAGGATTCCAAAATAACGCATTTTAAATCCTGGTGGAGAATATCGAGATATAAACTTCTTCCCCGATGCACTAAAGCGTCTGGAAAGTGTCCAAAATAAAACCATATATCATATACCATACCAAAATACAGCAAAAATGATAATAAAAAAAGTTAGGGAAAAGTTTTTTACTAAACGAGGCTAATTATAGTTCCGTATCGTGAGAAGTAGCGGTTTTATGTGGGTAAAAAAAAATTGTATTTAGATAACTTCGGTATTATTTTTTTCGAAAAATAATAGTTGTCTCTTAAAACGAGGTTTCCGCGTTATAAATCCTCACACCTACACTAAGTTTGATAATGTCGTGACATGAATATTTTAAAGGAAGAAATTCCTTTGATTTTCTTTCTTTTGTGTAACGGAATTCTGGTGTAGGTTGCAGGGCCCTCCCTTCACCGGAGAAAAATGCGGTTCCTCCCCTTGATAACTAAAATTGGACACTTAAAAGACTGGAAGATCGATAAGAGGGAAAAACTTGTTTTTTTATAAATTTTCACAAACTTTTAAGAAGTTTTAGGAAGTTTGCGAGGCGGTTTTTTTTTCACAGAAGCAATTGCGCGATTCAACCTCACGTTTTAAGGAGTATTTCAAATCCTATAATTTAAACAAATTCCCGTTTGCATGTTCACTTTATACATTTCACACATTCACATATAAAGAAATACAAAATTCGACTTTCTATAAGTAGTTAGGAAAAAAATATTAGAAAGGGCGACGAGGATTTCGATAAGGTAGTAAAGGGTAATCAAAATCCTTTCTAACATTTTTCTTTATGTATAGTGATAATTAGATATTTTATTGCTCATGGGCGTGCGCAAGATTAGCGCGAGGTGGAAGCCGAACCAAAGAAAGATAGCTTATCTTAGGCGTCCTAAAACTTAAGATACTCGTAAGCCAGCATTCAGAGTAGGGTTGTTGCGATACTTCCGATAAATCGGAATATCGATATTTTCATTCCGATATTTGCACCGATATTTTCCTTCCGATATATCGGTTCATCCGATATTTCCCTTCCAATATATCGGTTCATCCGATATTTTCCTTCCGATATTTTATCCGATACGATATTCCTTACCGATATATCGCGATATTTTTACGATATGAATCCGAAAGAAAAATGGGGCAACACACGGATAACTGTTAACATCCGATGCGATATATCGCGATATATCACGATATTTCGGAATCTGGGGTTTTGAGGTTTGTCTCTCCACTTTTTTAAGAATCAATGTTTATTGATTTAATGACATTGACAATAACACCGGATCTTCCTCCTCTGGAATTCCAATTTTTGATAGAGTAAAAAACCTATCAAACACTAAGTTCAACAAGCATGAGTTAAAACTTCTCGAAAAAGGTTTAAAATTTGTACCCCCCTCAAACTTTACCGAGAAAGAATTACTAAACCTCTTTGCAAATATAGACAGCAACGACTCTTTAAGTGAGGAAAACAAGTTAGATTGCGCTCAAGCTTTACTCAAGATGAATAAAAAAACTTACATGCCTAAAAATTACATAAAGAAGTTACCTCAATAAAAAAGAAAATAAAGAAAAAAGACCTCATACTAGTAAAAGCGGATAAAGGAAACACTATGGTAGTGTTGGAAAAACATGAATATGTTGCAAAAACAGAAAAATTCCTTGAAGAAAACAGTTTTAGAGGTATCCGTAGGGACCCCACAAAAACAGTTACGAGTAAGCTAAAGAATACTGTCAAAAAATGTAATTTTCTGCTTAACAAGGTCCAACAAGGAACATTGGTACCGATGAACCCGAGACCCCCTCTTTTATATGGGCTCATGAAACTCCATAAGCCAGGTATACCAATTAGACCGGTGGTATCATTCATTGATGCACCCAGCATCAACATAGCAAAGCTGTTGAACAAAGAAATCCTTACCTACACTGCCTTCAACAGCACCTACGGTTTAAAAAAAAAAAAAAAAAAAAAAAAAAAAAAAAAAAAAAAAAAAAAAAAAAAAAAAAAAAAAAAATTCGGAAGAATTCGTCTCAGAAAAACAAAAAACCTACCATTATCAAGCTCCAACATCATGGTTTCTTTCGACGTGACAAACTTATTCACCAATGTACCCGTACAAGAATGTATACAGCTCATCGAACACCTTCTCATCAGAAAAAATACAAACCCTCTCATACAATCAGATCTTCAACAACTTCTAGAAGCATGTATGTCATCGAATTATCTCAAATTTAATGACAAATTCTACGAAACGGATTCTTTACCAATGGGATCTCCGCTGTCGCCTCTCTGCGCAGAAATCTTCATGAACCACATTGAAAGTAAACTTTTTTCGTCCAACAACGACCTACTCAATAACGTGCAACACTGGTCCAGGTATGTCGATGACATTTTCTGTCTGTGGAAAGGATCTAGAGAAGATTTAGAACGTTTCTTTCAACATCTCAATGACCTGCACAAAAACATCAAATTTACGATGGAAATTGAAGTCAATAACACTCTAAATTTTCTAGATCTGTCGGTTACGAGGGAACAAAATGCACTCCAGTACGACATATTCAGAAAGCCGAGTAGCACAGATGTGATGATCAGAGAAGACTCGTCGCATCCATGGTCTCATAAAATGACGGGATTTATATGGATGATAGATCGCCTTATTGATACCCCTTTGTCTCCTGAAAACTACATCAAAGAGTTGAATACCATCAAACACCTGGCGTACAACAACAACTACGACGTTAAGGTAATAGACAAAATTTTACATAAGAGAATTAAAAAGAAAATTGTTAAGGACGCAACCACTTTGAGAGACAACAGAACCCCTGTAAACTACTGCTGCATCCCATACGTCCAAGGGCAAGCGAAATTGTCGGAAAAAAGCTTAAGCAGCAAGGGATACGAGTGGCGTACAAAAACGGAAGAAATTTGGGATCAATTTTTGGAAACTCAAAAGACAAAGTGAGCACCGACCATCGGTCGGGAATCTACAAATTACACTGCTCCACACAATGTAAAGCGACATACGTAGGCCAGACAAGAAGAGCGTTCACAGAAAGAATAAAAGAACACCGTCCGTCCTCCTCAAAAGATTCCGAATTTAAGGACCATATCAACGAACAAAACCATTTATTTAATGAGCAAAACGTGAGTTTCCTTCATATAGAAAGAAATAGAAAGATTATCAATTGGAAGGAAACGTACGAAATCCATAAATCTCTGCAAAACCCACTCGAAGATTGTCTAAATACTCAAATCCCGGAAAAGACGGTCATGACGTCACTGCTGCTTACACATCTCCAACCGAGACACCCTACGGTTGCCCCCGCGGACTAGATCGAGGATCGATAAACAGTTAGATTCGAAACCTTCGTCAACGACTTTTCCTCTCTCCATCAAATTTCCTTTTTAAACAAGTGTGTGTTTTTTAATTTTAATATCGTTTTTTTTTATCTCTCGACTGTCAATCAATCGATGTTAAACCAGTTTATCCTTTTTATTTCGTCCATTGGATCAAATGAGTAGAAAACTTTTTTCTTTGTAAGTAACTAAGAAATTAATACTATGTAAAAATTATGTATGTCATTTGTAGATCGATAAGACCTGATGATGTAGAGATTCTCTACGAAACCGGTCGTCAATGTCATTAAATCAATAAACATTGATTCTTAAAAAAGTGGAGAGACAAACCTCAAAACCCCAGATATTACCACTCCACAACTGACAAATGAGATATTTCGGAATTATCGCGATATTCTCCTTCCGATATTTGCGATACATATTTTCCTTCCGATATCGGTTCATCCGATATTTTCCTTCCGATATATCGGTTCATCCGATATTTTCCTTCCGATGTATCGGTTCATCCGATATTTTCCTTCCGATGTATCGGTTCATACGATATTTTCCTTCCGATATATCGGTTCATCCGATATTTTCCTTCCGATTTATCCGTTCATCCGATATTTTCCTTCCGATATATAGGTTCAATCTATATTTTCCTTCGATATATCGGTTCATCCGATATTTTCCTTCCAATACATCGGTTCATCCGATATTTTCCTTCGATATATCGGTTCATCCAATATTTTCCTTCGATATCGGTTCATCCGATATTTTCCTTCGATATATCGGTTCATCCGATATTTTCCTTCCGATATATCGGTTCATACGATATTTTCCTTCCGATATATCGGTTCATCCGATATTTTCCTTCCGATGTATCGGTTCATCCGATATTTTCCTTCCGATGTATCGGTTCATCCGATATTTTCCTTCCGATATATAGGTTCATCCGATATTTTCCTTCTGATATATCGGTTCATCCGATATTTTCCTCCCGATATATCGGTTCATCCGATATTTTCCTTCCGATGTATCGGTTCATCCGATATTTTCCTTCCGATATATCGGTTCATCCCATATTTTCCTTCCGATATATCAGTTCATCCGATATTTTCCTTCTGTATATCGGTTCATCCGATATTTTCCTTCCGATATATCGGTTCATCCGATATTTTCCTTCCGATTTATCGTTTCATCCTATATTTTCCTTCCGATATATCGGTACGATATTTTTTGAAAATATCGTATCGGATAAAATATCGGAAGGAAGGCCATATCGAATCAACCCTAATCCAGAGGACTGAGTCGAATACATTGACCACTTACCCACGAAAGTCGATTTGAAGCAATTTTTTCCCAACCTAATCTTCAAGGCAATGACAAAATAGTCCGCTCAATTTGTGTATAAAAAATAGCTAAAAGCTTGACTATTTCGGCCATACGAGTGGTTTCGGGTAGATATGAAAATGTGTTAAGGGCACTTCCAAGTAAGAATCCGAGTCGTCTAACAAGTTTATAAAATGACTCACCGCGAGCAAGACGGACCAAATCGGGACAGTTAAACAAGAGTGCAATAGACAAAAAAAAATCTTCCTCTGTAAATCTGGAATTAATTCGGACGTATTATACCTTTCAATTAGACGAGACCAAAGGGACTATTAGATTGTCCAACGATGCTCGTTTCCTACGACCTTATTTTTCTTAAGAACATCGGTTTCATACAAAATAAAACAGGGTTACCAATCGATTTGGTCTAAAAAAATTTCCCTCCAATCAAAAGGTTTTTTTTTTTTTATGAAAAGAAACTCGCTTTCACATATTTTTCACACATCACAATGACAAATGCAGTAATCAGAAACGGTAGGGGTCATCGAAATATTTGATCCTCGTTTTTTTAAAAATGGTTGAAAAACATGAAGACACGTTTTTTTAACCTATTTAACAAGAAGATAACCATTTAAACACTATTATCTTCTATTTTTATCTATAAGATAGCATTGTAAGTGTATCTTTAAACTGGGCCTCTTTAATAATTAAGACGACGTAGGAGAGAAAAAGTTAAAATTCAATAATTTTTTGCCACCCAAGGAGTCAAATAAACCATCTGGCGGTTGCCGACCCTACGGAAGTTTTTCCCCTCTTCTTTAGATTTTCCACGTGGCTATATTTATATCGGACATTTAATTTTTTAATTCATTTTGTTAAGGAGGTATGATGGTTTTTGAGTGAGTTGCTTTGCAAATTTTTCGTTGTTAACAACGGTTTTCGGTTTTTCCCTTTTATTTCGGAAACCGTCGCACAAAACGAAAAAATGTCCAAAGTAAAAGTTGTAGGTACTGAAATTTACTACAAAAAATATCTTATTAGTTTTTTCCGTCAGAGCAATACTTTAGGAGAATGGAAGTATTTAAGTTGGTTGCTTTGCAAATTTTTCGTTGTTAACAACGGTTCGGTTTTTCGGAGTTGGATTCTTCCTCTTTCTCGCCCCGGAAAACGATCACTGCCATCTAGATCTTAGTTTTCATTTCGCAAAAAGAACCAACACTGCCTTGCCAGCCTAGTTATATTTTAATATATTTTTTTCCACTAACCTAATAACACGGTCCGATTCAGAGCCTCCTAGGGATTTTTTCTTTTTTTTTTGCGTATTTATTGGAGCCAAAGGCGTTTGGTTATTCAGGATAGTTACCACTGGAAGGCAATCTTTTTTTATTTATTATTTAAAAAGTATGTATTTTTCAAAATTGTTGAATTTTTTTTTTTTTTTTTTGACTGAATTCTGACTGATTCTTTGTTCTAATATTAGTAATTATTTATCATTTTTATATTTTTTTATGCCTTAGTTGTTAGTTCTGAAAAAAAAGAAAAAAAAAACTTTCGTTCCTGGTTTTAAAATCTATCAAAACTGCCTTTAGATTACATGTAAACAATAATTCCATTTTATTTAATTTTTTTTCTTCTATTTGTGTACTTGTAAATAAGCAGAGGTTTTTTGTTATGTTATGGCGTATTCCATTATTTTTGAAAGTTAAATATTTTGAGCTAATGGATCGCTATTATTTTGGCTAAATAAATCGTAAAGTCAAAATTGGATTTTCTTTTAAAAAACCTTCCTTAAAAAGAGAGAGAGTGAAAGAAACGTGACGAAGCCCACGTTTACTGAGAGATTCGTCTTTTAAACGGGCTAGTTTTGGACCTTAGGTAAATTATCACCTTCCGACGATAATGGGCGATTCGACGAATTCAAAAGAAGGGGCTAAACTGCGTTGTTAGCGAGGTTTTAAATTATTTTAAAATTCTGGTCTGAAACAGGTCCCTGCAGAACAACTAACTCAAGAAGGAAAAAAGAGAGAGAAAAAAATGTAAAACTTGTGGTGATCACTGGAGCTGCGCTATTAATTGGAATTTTCTAACAATGGCCCTTTCACAATTAAAAAAATACACTTTTTGGAGAAAATGGAATTCCCGATCCCAAGCCAAAATCTTTTGTTCTTCGGCATAATCCCTCGGATAAGTTATGGTGCGTTATTTTACTGCTATGCCAGCGGGTATGAATTATCAATTTCATATTTTCCTTTTTTTCTTTTTCTTCCAAGGTTGATATACCAGTGTAGGAAAAAATTAGTTTGTATCGTATTGATCGTATCGTTTTTACACATCGTCGTTCTAGTTGAAAAAAAAAATATAAGGAGTAATTGGTGATAATTTGGTGAAAATCGGATGGAAACTGTCCGTAAAGTGTTCCGGAAAAATGCTACGGACGGCCGGCCGGAACCACAGACAAAGTTGAAAGATCAATATTCGATTTGACCCTCCGGGGTCTGGAAGACCCTTTCCCAAAAACCCGACGTGGAGGGTGTGTATGCTCATTCTGAGTTGCTTAGAGCAGCTCCATATTATTATAATATTACTGACAAATTATAAATAAATAAATAACATTTATCTGTTCGTCTTATCTTTTGATGAAGTTCCCGCCGAGGCCTGCTCCAGACCAGTTCTATTTATTCCCATCCAGTCTTAAAATTTTATTGATAATTAAGACCTTTTAAGTAGTCACGGTTATCACCATTTTCATACATGTCAATAAAATTTTATTTTTCGTTTTTCTCGGACGATGTTATAAAACAGATTTTATTTGATAAAACGATAAATACCTAGGGTTTTTCGTTTTTTAGTAAATGAAGGCTCCTTTGAAGTGCCGACTATGATTTTTCCGGAAGGAATTCTGGAGGCGTTGAACCAGAAAAATAGGGGGACAAACCACAACCTTGATGTACGACACCTTCCTTGACATTGTTCGTGAAAAATTTCCGTTTCGAAGTCCACTTTTAAAATGATTTTTCGAGGCGAAATGCTGTCAACTTCCGCCCCCACCGCAACTACGGTAAAGATTTAAGATTGAAAACTTACAGGGTTTTCGCATGAGACATACACGCAGTCGAAAGCTACACGACACCACCATAAGAGAGCATCAATATCTTAAGTTCGAGAAAAATAAGATTAAGGGGTTTTTTTTCTGTACCCTTCAATTGCTAATCTGTCCTGCGGGTGAGCGTGTCAAGGGTGGCCATCGGCCAAGTTTTGTCGGTCATTAAGGCCAATAACAAATGCGATCCGTGGCCTTTTTTCACCCTCTCAATCGGCGTATTTGCGAGATTTTCTGGGAGGCGAAGTTAGTTTAATCACGTCTATCGGTGAAATAAAGACGCCGATAAAAATGGGTTTAGGAGTGGAGGAAGGAAATGCTCAAAAACCTGTAAAAAGGGAGATTCTCCGCTGAAAGAGGCCGGAAATAACCTTAAATCCGAAAAAATAAGAGGAAATAGAGGAAAACTTTCAAAAGTACCGAAAAAAAATTAATAAATAAACGGAGGGGTTCTCGAAAGGAGGAAAAGTCCCGGAAGCAATCGTGGTTTTGAGCCAAGTAAGAAGAGTAGGATTGTAGAAAAATCACAAAAATGATTTTTTAATATTGTCGACGACCTTGCACCCGATATTTTTACGTTTTTTATAGCAGATAAAAGTGTAAACGGAATTTTAAAATTTGAACCTTTGTCTTCTTTTTTAAACGGATTCCATTGCGTTAGAATTTTTAATCTGAAAGGATATAAAAAAATGGGAAAAATTCCAACGATTCTTTTGTTTCGAAGACTAATCAGTGCTGATTAAAAGCGCAACTGAATAATCCTGAGTATTGCATAGTTTTTTTTTTATTTTTTCATATAAGGCTGGGAGTATGTATAGCGATTTTTCAAGGTGACGCACTATGATTATCTCGTTTGGTGTAGATGTTTGACTACTTCCCGTATTACATCGAATTTCCATTTTATACTTCCAAGTCCTTTCAAGCGATATGCTTAAAAGTGAGCTAAAATTTTAGTTTTATCCTTCAGAAATAAAGCTCATTCAGCTCTCTGAAGACCGTCTGGAGCAGGCCCCGACGGGAACTTCTTCAAGGTAGAAATAATGTGCTTTTTGCCCAAGGGATGTCCCCCTCGCAAAGGGAGGAAGTATCAAACTCCCTAAAACAATAACTTCTTGAAGGGAGTTAAAATGATAATTGGAGAATCTACCTAAAAACTGTGTCGGTATAAAATGTCGTGATTGATTTAACATTTCAAAATAGATTTTATGTTGCGATAGTTTAATTAGTTTAATGTTAATTACAAGGACGTCTGAAGAGGCTCGTCTGGGTTGAATAGTGGGAACTCTATTGGGAACATCACGATTTCCATGTCGGACAAATATTGCAAAACTTCGCGCCTTTGAAACGAGTCATCAATTTCTCTATTGCGGAAAAAAAAGTAGATTAATAAGTTTAAACTTCTCGTTTCCCGTATGGGTTTTCCCTCATATATCGTCAAATCTATGCTCATTATAATTTTTTATAATTAACGTTCTAATTTTCAACAATGCCCCTTCACCTCGATATTTTATTTAGGCCGTATTTTTCTTTACAGAATGAGGCACGCGATCTAGATATTTCTATTTCCGTACTCCGAGGGATTTAAAATAAACCCTCAGGAGAATGAAGCACCCCTAGTTAAAAAAAGAAAAAAAAACTTTAAAAAAGCCCAAAGAACAACCGTAAAATATCTGGAACGGAGTAGCCGCAGATGTTCATTTATAAAAATACCTTGTTTGAAGAGCTTACAACGAAAACTTCCCTTAAAGAAGGCACAATATAGGAGGGGGGAGTATAAACGGAGGGGAAGTATAAGGAGGGGAAGTATAATTACAAGTATTTTTTTAATTTAGACACATTTTCCTCCCCCCCCCCCTTTCCCCTAAGTTTTCTGTGTTGAAATAAAAATTTTTTTTCTCTTTTTTTTGGAATTTTTTTAAATTTTTATCCAAAAACTTTTTTAAGTATCAAGGAAGAAATAATGAGCCTTTTGCCCATCCTCAAGGGATCTCCCTCTCGCAAAAATTAGGTCTCCCAATTGTGGGACTTTCACCTTCAAGAAAACGAGGAAATTTACAGAATTTCTAGTTTTAATCCTCGCCTTAATTAGCCCCGAGGAAAGTCCGAGGTGACCTCGTTTAAAAATTGCGTACCTACGCAAAAAGATTTTAAATATCTCGGATTATTTTTAAAACCCCTCTCACTCTTTTCGGTCAAAACACACAACAAAAACAAATCCTCTTATTTACGACCTAATAAATGAAAGTGAATTTCAACTCCCTTCACTGCATTTCTTCTAATTTATTTTTTCTCTATTTTATCTGCGCTAAGCGTCGTTTTGCGTTAAGTGTCTTATCTGCGAAGGGTTAGATGGTCGAGGCGATCAAATTATCGAATTTGCCGGGATTGGTCTATTGTTTGCTGCTGATGATGGGAGATTTCCTTTTGAATGAGGGGGATGAGCGTGTAAGAATTGTTCTCAAGTGTGCCGTGGGTACGGCGTCCTTGATCTTTACTATTTCCCTGTCGGATAGAAGAATATATTAATAAATTCAACAGCTAAACTCCCCTTGGAAAAGGAACAGGTTTTGCCCGCTCTGACCTACAAATTCATCTCTGGATTTTATTTTCTTCTTTTCCTCCCGATGACTCCCCTACAACAGATTACACAATTGCCCGAATACAAGGGGGAAAAGTACCCAAGATAATAAGAAAATATTACAATAGGTAGATTTCGAAGAAAAGAAATCTATCTAATAACCATTAAAAACAAGACATTTTATGAAGATTTTGCATGCGTGACGTAACCCGTTTCCCCACGGCTGCAACCTTTTTAGGTCGCATGTCATAACTGCATCGCACTCATCCGTAACCTGGAGATAACTTTTTTAAACTATCTCATAAATATTAAAACAGAATTAATTATTTACTATCAGAATTACTTTTGTTCAATAAAATAGATTTCAAAGACAAGAAGATATCTTAATAAATGCACAGACGCTTAAAAAACACGACCAAACGCACGAAATTTAATATTGCGAGAACTAAATGCATATTTAACTTCCTCAAAGAGAAGTTATTGTGACACCCTCTATGGTGCGGTCAATGCAAAAGGGTCTTCCACACCCCGTATAAAAAAACTGATTAATGATTTTAAGCTCACGCATTAGGTTTTCTGTGGTGCCGCGGCCGTCGCATTTTCCCCAAACACTGAACAGCCTCACTTTTCATTGTTTGGGAGCTCCTATACTAAGAAATATCATTTTTAATCGCCTTCGTAGGTCAGCGGCTAATTCATTTGACTCATGGAGACGTCCAGGTTTAAAATCCGCACCATTCAGGACTTTCTATCAGGACTATTCAGTGGTTGGTTATTGTGGGGGAAGGCGCATTTATTTTTTCTGCTCCACTCTTTATAGACTCAGAGGACAAAAAATAGGTTTAACGTACTGCTAATTTATTAAAAATTCGGTAACATATCCTGGGCAGACAAAATGCCCACGCCTGTGAATCATAGCCATTGTTTTCGTCTATTGGTCATTCAACATTTTACTTTTTGGCTGATTTCCCCATGTATAAAGTTCGAGTAGGCGATTTTTTTCCTCCTAGAGTTCAGATAAATTATTTTGAAACGTTAAGGGGTAAAAGGACACCTCCAGGTTTTCTGTCTAGTCGTTAGCACGCGCATATTTTTATTCCTTGAATTGAAGTCGCGTGGGTAAAAAGAATGGTTTTAAGTGTGAACGTCCAGTCTTCGATGAAGATATTACGAGGAACTAGGTCATCACATTCCAACCTACAACTATCTCCTACCTGTTTCTATTTAAACACACAACTCAAAATAAACGCAACTAGAATATGTATTGAGTTTTTTTTTTGCAGTAAACCCTTGAGGGATTATCAAATTCGTTCCAAAACAACTCTAGGAAAAAAAATTTATGGGCTTTTTTTCCATTTTCCAAAATAGCAATTAGTTATAACAAAATTAAAACGAGGGAAGTTACATAAGAGACTCGATGTATTAATACAAAAAAAAAGAACAGGTTAGGAAGTAGGTCGCTAGCTCTGATGCAGAAGATTGCATTTTAGTGAAATAAAATTAAAAGATTAAATAAATAGAGTGTTAGGATCATAAATTATGGGTTTTTAGGGTGGAAGAAAAAGGATGGGCGTGAAGACGTGGGATGACCACGAGATTTTGATGTTCTGGACCGTATTGTCCTATGCTTTATATTTCCGACTGGAGTTTACTAATGGCTTAAGTTTACCATATACATGATTATGGAAGGAGGGGTAACACTAATCAATTTTCCTCTGGGGATCTGGTGGGTCCTCTCCAAAATAGGAGGGCGTTACTATAACTTCTATTTGAGGAAGTTAAAATTGGAGTGTTACGGAAAAGCTGAACTTTAGGCAGACAGATCTCAGACATGTTTGCGAATTCCAAAAAGATATTTAAATATATCAAGCTTTCAAGACAGTCTAACAATGATGTTCACCTTCAAAATTGAATATTCAAAAACTTGGAATTCGTCGAGCAGCCGTGGTCAACCGTACCTGTACGGAAACACATGGCACACGTCTGGGAGAGCGTTACAAAGTGGTTTTATGAAAAAAAAGTTAAATGTAAACCCCCCTTAATTTAATTCAAAGAATTTGATGGTGTAGTTTAAATGCATTTGGATATACAGGGTGCCCCCAACAGAACCTAACTTCGTTATTTTAAATAAGAACCCCTATTTTTATTTCAGATTCGTAATCTACGCAAAATTTCAAGTTGATTTGACTATATGATTATTTTTGACAACCTTGAAAAATGTCAAATTTTAGCGTTTTTTGCGCTAAAATCCGTTAAAATAGACCTAAGAGACTAATTTTGTCCACTCTTTTTGTCCGAAGATCCAACTATCAAAAATTCAAGCATCTTCGCATTCTGCATCACGTCTTCGCTAAAGGCCTTTTAGGTAGATTTCTTTTCTTCAAAAATCTACCTATTGTAATGTACCAAGTTATATATATACATATGTATATAGCACGATAACTGGAGCAATTTTAATGTGAGGGTGACGATATCCGGTATTTAGAGTTTTTATCTCAATAGCTCGGACGAGTTCGTTAATGGCTGAAATCGGACCAGCGATTCACCTACTTTACTTAGGGCTTAAAAGACAAAATTGGCATTTTATTGAAATCCTAGTCCTTTTGCAAAAAAAAACTTTAAGACCTCTGCGAGGGCGTGTAAAAAATTAATTAAAGCAGTTTTGGACGAGCCAGGCGCAAAATATGAACTAGCAAAACTTTAAAAAAATTTGAATTTATACCGGGAAATTATTAAATATTTTATTAATAAAGTTATCAGATGTTTTTCTAGGGGCTCAGTGGCGCAATTTTTCTTATATCATCATTTTTATAACATAATTATATATTTTGTGTTTATACATATTAATTTAATCATGAAAAGAAATCTACCTTTTAGTCCCTGCTACCGCAGGGTCATTATTTTTAGTTAGAACCCCAATTTCTTACTTCAGAAATGAAAATTTGTAGTTTTTTTTCTTTCAGACCATAATTTTTGAAAGAGCTACAGCGTCTTTTGTAGTTGTGCATCAAGAAGAAAATTCCGTTAAAAAATCGCTAATTTTCATTTCTGAAGTAAGAAATTTGGGTTTTAACTTGAAAGAAAGACATCTCGTGATCCAGAAATTTAAAAAAATAGCATTGTAGCGATGTATAAATTACTTTTAGTAGATACATTCTAAAAACTAGTCGCAAATTTGTTGGATAGAGGGTGAAAAAAAGTGGCATTGGTCCAAGTGAAAAAGTTGCGTTACACTGTCGTAATTATTTACATGTAAAACTGCATACTTTCAGTTTTCATTTAATTTGGGCTGGAGTCCAAAGTGCGAATAGGTGACTAGACTAGAAGTAGTCGTCCTTCGATTTTATTCAACGCTTGACACTCGAATGATAAAATGCCTTTTCCTGTTCGACTAGGAATAAATAGAAAATGTGTGTAAAATTTTTATGAAATTGGGTGTTTTTCTCTTGTTTTCGATGTCGCAATTACCTTTTAAGGAATGACAAGGACGGACCATATCAAGAACAATGTCGAAGGCATTCTTTCATTTTTATGTTAATGTCGAGTTAATTTCTTGGCTATCTTTTGATTCCTGAGATCCCTGAAAATTCGTTATGGTTTTCCCATTTAAGAGAGAAAAAAAAGGAAATGTTGCATCACTTTTTTCTTCAGTCCACGTCATCCCCAAAACTGGGCCAGGAATGTCTGACGAATCTAGGACGTCGTTTGCCTATCGTAATAATTACTTCATGTTGTTAAAAACGCATTGAGTCCTCCGACAGAAAAAAAATTTGTCGCTAAAACCGCTTATAAGCTAATTTTTCAGTCTAAAAATCGATTCCCTGAAGTCGTTTATAGGACGACGAACCTTTGATGGAAAATTTAACAAATTTTAATATTTAAAAAATTTATTTATTCTGAATGTTAAACAAAACGTCGTTTTTACTATCAAAACCCACACGGTCACCTACATCGTCCTACCTATCGTAGATTTGAAGAACTAAAATTGAAAGTACAACAATAATAAACTTCCCGGATATGACTTATACAGAATTTATGGACTTGGCATTAGAAGAAATGAGATTTAAATTTTTAAAAATGGTGTGAAATAGGCCTTTGTTTTGAAAATACTAAAAACAACCCGAATAAAGAATGCTAACGATTTCCGTTGTGACGCACACGTACCACTTTCGTTTAGTGTAACCTTGGTGCAGCCCGAAAAGCCCCTATCGGGGTAAAAGCCATTTTTTTCCCCTCGTTTAGCGCACCTATGTCGACGTTTTGAGTAATTTTTATCAAAAATTAACTTCGTTGTATCTTTCGGTATGAATTCAAGGGCGAAAGACATGAACGAACAAGAAAGTATGTAGGCTTGAATATATTTGCGGCGTTCGTAGGGATACTACAACTTTGCATTTTTCCTAAATTAATTTTTCTATCTTTATATAGCTAAAAGTAGGTAATATCCTTTAAAATTAAAACTCCTTTAATTGGGTGAAAAGGGCCTAAATATAGAGAAAAATGATTTAAATTAAGGCCAGATAAACCGAGGAAGACGTTGGGGAATTGTAAAAAATTCTGTAAATACATAGGGATAATAAATGTTTAACATTATTTTTTTACATCGTGAATATTGAAAATAGAAAATGAAAGAGAGATTGAAGAGAAAAAAAATGATATTCCACGACCGGTTTCGGGCAATGCCTCATCAGGTGGACAGTTGACATATTTGACTCTTCTATTCTACTAGGCTTTATGCATACGGTGGGAAGATAGGCAGAAAAGGTGTAAACCTTCGACCTATCCTAATCACCTCCTAGTTTGGTATTCTTCGTTAACATACCTTACTATTTTTATATAAAGCCTACAAAGCCTAATTTCTATTTCCTTATAACTTTTCTTGAGAAAGTGAACCAGATTTAGCTCAAATTAAAAATTTTTAGGTGGAAGTCGAGGAACCCCGAGCTTTTTAAACTTCCTCAATTTCGAGCCACCTTCGGACTATGGTCTGATTATATGCATAAAAAATAAGAAAATGGAAAATAAAAAATAATAAAACCAGGAAAATCTATAATATTTTATAAGTTTACATGTATTACTTTTACTGATATTTGAATGCGAAAGTGTTTTTCTCGGAAATTTTCATAAAAAGAATAAATCATTGTGTAACAGTTCCATGTTTCCGATCGATTAGTCCCAAGCAGTTTTTATGTTTTCCGTGTTGGAAAAGACAAAACAATGGATTCAATTTTGAATATTATGAAGGAAATAAAATCGTGAAAGAATTCTATTCTTTTTTAGTGTTTTTTACGTACTAAAGTTGAGAAAATATGAGGTTGGGTAAAAAAATAATTGACGTAGTATTTTATCCGAGGGTAAAAATGTGATAGCGACGGTTTACAATATCAGAGATCCCCGGAGCCTTGCCAAGGCCGCATTTTCTTCTTTTTTTCTAACGTCAAAAAACAAGGGAATTAATAAGATACCGAGAAGAAAAAAAATGTGTTACCAAAAAGGATAAAAAAATAAAAGAAGGCTGGAAAGAGAAGAAGGAGAAAAAAAAGCTCTGGCACAGCTTCTGTTCGAATGGGAATCAAGGCCTGTAAGGTGAAACGTTGTCCTTGGGAGGGGTTTCGCAAAGCGCTAGACGCCAGTTAATTGGTGGCAAGTATGCATTTATAATTATAGGGAGACGACGACGAAGGATTGAGGGCGGGTTACACAACCCACTTGAAAACTCTTGCAGAGCCCGATATTTTTATTGGGATTTATCTCTTTTAGGCACTTTTTTTTTCACCATAAAAAAAATTCCTGCTTTGAGGTAGGTCAGAAAATCAATTAACCCATTATAAATCGCTTCTCCCAATCACATTTCCGCTAATAACACGAAAATGAGTATAAGTGTTTATTTGCATTTAAATCAATATCGAGAATTTAGTGATCATTGTTCTTTGGTGGCATCAGAAAAATAAGATAAGTTAAAAAAAAAACTACTCGGTCGAGCCTCTCAGAAACTAAGAGGGTTGTTCAATAACTTCTCTTTGAGAAAGTTAAAAATTAAAATAAAAGTAGTGGTGGAAATCTGCCTGCATTCAAGTTTTGATTAATTCGTTGTATGCACATACTACCTATTAATCCGATCTTCATCAAATAGGTACTCATAAAAGTTGGAAGAAAAA
>JACGAQ010002318.1:0-42978 GCA_014119065.1 Orius insidiosus
TGTTTAATATCAATCAACATCCCATTTTTTTGTTTCTTTTATACTTTGTCTCTTTTATTTTTCCATTTATTCAAATCAAATTTTTTCTAAAAATATTTATTTTAAAACAATAAAAACTTCGTCGATACGCTTATGATATACGGGGAGCGTGTATTTATAAAGCATTATTACAGAAGTTGAGTCACGTATTTTACGAACCTTTTTATCCGCTGTAGGTTGAAGAGAGAAATAATGAGATTGTTATCAAGATTCAGTACTGTCCAGTCGAACACTTCTTCGTAATGGAGACCAACATTTTTATAACAGGATCGATATACCTTCTAAAAAAATAAAAATCTCCGGAGAAACAAGATTCTTTTTTCAAAATGCAACGGAAAAAACTAAAGAAGTATCCCAAAAAAAGATATAATATCGCTTTTTCCACTTTCCCAGGGTACAGGTAACCTTTCGATAAAGCTCCAAAGTCGTGATGCCACCAATTGGAGCTTTGAAAAAAGGCCCTTCTTTTTCGCGGGGAAAGCTGAAAGGTACCTCAATTTTCTTTCATTTCTCCTTGTGAAGATCGTGCACGAAAAATAAAATTTACAATTTTTTTATAGTTGTACACAGTATTAATTTATCTCAAAAGTGCCAACTCGAAAAAGTTTACATTTTCATTTGAAAAGCAGCTAAATTGCATTTTTATTGTTTCATTTATCATCGAAGCGCTGAGAAAGCATGTTTTGTTGTTTATAACCTGAATATGGCTTGTGCAAGTTTAAAATAATTATGCAGTCCGTATATACAGTAGTTTTCTGCAAATTTTCTCTACCTCTATAATTTATTTTGTTATTTTTTGTTTCAGGTAAAACATAAATTATGAGATGCTCAACCATTTAGGTATGTCGAAAATTGATTGAGATAGTCTGATTTTATGAAGTAATATTTTCTCTTTTCAAAAACACTTCTTGAGAAAATCCGAAAGCGTTTCAAGGGCTTTCAAATAAGCGCTTGAGTTTAGGAGATGCCAATTAAGTTTTTTAAATATTGAATATCAACATGATTGGTTTTATTTTTTGCATTCCGCTAAATGAAATAATATAGCGGGTTTAGAGTATATAATTTCCGCGGTTTATAATAATTCGCTGTCCTGCGGAGTGGCTAACCGCAGACTCCGTATTTGGTTTCGAGTTAGCCTTTGCGGTTTCAGTTTCAAGTAATTAATATTTTCTAAATTAGGTGCTAACGTTAATTTTTATTGGAGAAAACGAAATCGCCCTTTTCTTAAAATAACTGTGATGGTCACCACAAATAGGATTAAAAGTGATGGAACCCTTTATTTGATAATCTTGGAGCCGTTGGTGAATCTGGACTAATTTTTAAGATGAAAGACCATTTGAATTAAAATAAATGATTATGTTTGGCTGAGATGAGGCTTGTGAAGTTTTAAGAGGGAGTGCTTTTAAGAGAAATACATTGAAGCTGAGTGGTGGAACTATTCTATTTGTCGAGCTCCGGCCATTTGGGTTAAGTAGCCTGTCCTGTTATCTATAGCCAGTACACCTAATGCCATTACCAGTATACCCTGGCACTCTCACAATGCTCCTTTAATGACTGGGCCCAACTCGTGGGGGCGTTCTCGACTACGTGTGTGAACAAAAGAGGCCACCCTTCGTCCCCTTCGGACTTGTTTTTCATGACCCCTTGTCTTTAAACTTGCTCCCCCAAAACAACGTTCCAAAGGGAAACTCGATTTTGGGAGGAAAATTAATTTCGGCTGGCAGAAAACGGGAGGGGAGGTTCGGCGGAGGCTACAAAGAGGTGTCCCTCTCTCCCGTTCTCTATGCCCAATGAAGGGGAGCTTGTGTTTTGGAATAATAATGAAGTTTCAAAAGTAGAGAAAGGAACTCTACCCCATTTCGCCTTCTATTTTATCCCTTTTATGTCAAAGTTTTGATTGTTGGTGAACTTGTTTTAAATCTCGGGAAGCGGGCGTAAATGGATATTTGCCATTATTTTTTCCCTTTTTATATTTGAAAAAAAAAAATGTAAATTGATTTCCCATTGTCTTCACGAAACTTCGGAACTCCATGATTTTTTTTAATATAAGAAAATTTTATTCAAGTTTATTTTACCAACTAAAAGATTTAAAATTCGTTTTAATTAAAAGCTAAACAGGTTATTTATTTTTCTAGCGGTCCATTGTGTGCAGAAGGTGATGGAGTGACCTCACTTAAAACACTCATTAGTTTTCTTCCTTCGCATATATCACTTTTCAAGGATTAATCGCCAGCTATGATCTTTTTAGCGAGCTCCATCGCTTTTATAAAACGGCCAAGTTGGCCGAAATTATCACACAAATAACACGGAAGAAGGTTTTTGCCTTAAACATTGTCTGTACCCAATTACTCCTTCTCCGAAGGGTTGGAAAATGCGCTTCACAGAACGGCCTAGAACAACATGGAATGGAATACTACTTTAAGGCTGCAGGACTTAGGGAAAAAGTCCTCCTCCTAAAAAAATATTGGATATTTAGTTCGAGCCCATATTACAAGAAAGAAAACTTTCTTTTGAGGTACTTAAATTATAGCAAAGTTGGCATTATGGCTATAGCCCCAGCCTTGGGCCCTTATCCCTATAATCAGTAGCTAAAATTTTACAAATTTAGCTAGATTAAAAATTACCTAAATAAAAATGACGTTTTTTTAATGACATATTAGATGAAAATGAATTGTCTGGAATGTTCTAAAGGTAACAGGACGGATGTAATAAAAAGGAGGAAATAAATTTTCTAAAGTAAACAGAGAAAATTTTCATATAAAATAAACAGAATAAAATATTCTCCCTCAATAAAATTCTAAAATAGATTCTATTTATTTTTTAAAACGTATTTATTGCATTTTATTATTTAAAAACGGATTAATTTAATGCATTGTTCTGATATTAAAATTACTGATAACCTGAAGTGATTTTTTAAACGTAATATTCTAAAAGATAATTTTCTCTTAAAGGTCTTTAACATTTATGATTATGCCATTCCTTGGTATAATGCGTGAGAGTCGAAATTAATCCTCCCTCTGCGTCCAAATGGCTTAGAGTTCCGTCACGACTGCTATAAATTGGCTTTAACGTTCGCAGTGGACTTCACCATAATCTCGAACGGTATAAAATAACTAATCTTGCCGTTGTCTAAGGTCGTTCTGGGCCTTATTTAAAACTAATCTTATCTAAGCTCACTTAATTATTTTCTAATAGGGGTTAATGTTTTTCTATACTAAAAGTGCATATCAAAGAAAATTGGTTTAAAAATAATCATTCAGGCTAAAAAGAGTCTATTAATCTGCGATTCTTTTTAAATAGAAAAAAAGCAGGGAAACAAAGAATAACTTTTTCCGTGACATTTTAATTAAACCCGCTTCACATCATCAACCGAAAATTCTGCTTTGAATATAAGATAGGAAAGGGAGCAAAAAAAAATTTAATTTACATTCAACTTCCACGCTTATAAATAAATTATAATCCTAAAGAAAATTAAACGCTATTTTTAGAGGACGTTACTTGAATTTTGTTTATCTCATCCACTCATACATAGGATTTCAATGTTAATGGCGAGAGATAAAAATATTTTAAAAAAAGTAAAAATGTGCGGAATTTATAAAAACAAAAAAGGGGCCAAGGTCTTCTAAAAAAAATTGTTATAAAACTCTGGATATTATTTTTCTAGTAAAAAAAGTTATTTTAATGTTTGTTATTTTGAATAGAAAAAAATAGGAGTGAATACTAATGAGACGTAAAAACTTTGTTTTAATTCCAGGCAATTAGGGGGCTGAACAGAGGTTATGTTTCTTGTGGGCGTAATTCGTGTGAAATACAGCGGGTTCTTGTTATTTGAAGAAACAAACTTATCACTAGCTTAACATAGAAGGAGATTACATCCCCATCCGCGGTAGGAAAACATTGCTTAACTCCCCGCCTCGTCTATTTTTAAGCTATTTAATGAGGACAACTTTTTACTGATTAGTAGCCCTTCAAAATCCAGTTAACACGTTAATCTTTTGCTAAGTATAAGTTTTTCAGAAGGAGCGTCTAAGAATTGCTTTGTTAAGCAATACTTAAAAGCATATCGGGAGACAGCCTTCATTGTTCGGCTTCTTTGAACTCACCTTATCTGACCTTCATTAAAACACTCGAGATTTATTAAAGTGTTCAATTTCCCGATAAAAGTATGCCCGTTTTTTTATAAATTAAGTTATTGCAATATTTTTAATCATTTGATAAAGATTTCGTATTGTTCAAGGTTTATGTTGGTAATAAACAATGGATTTATTTTTCTTTTCGTAATTTCGAAAGCCTAAAAGTGTCTATTTTGCGCGTTAAAATTACGGAAGAAAAGAAATCTACCTTTTGGGGAGAGATATTCAAATATTGCAATGAAAACAAAACGCGTTGGAAATATTGCTCGTAAATCGAGAATGTAGAGCTGTGTGATGGAGAGCACACAAAAGGAGATTTGCTCGAGATCTACTATAAGGGATCGTCGGAGCCCTGTTGATGTTTCCTCTGTGACACGAGAGCAAACAGGATTGTGTGCGTGAGGTGGATTAGCAGGAACGGAGGGAGTGCCCCGAAGGGAGGCAAAACGGCGAATCACTCACTTGATCCCTCTTCGGGTCAGGGACACGTTCGACCTGCAGTTTCCGAACGCAAACTTGGCCCTTGAAACGTTCCCTTTAACTTCTCATAACTCTTGAGACCCAATTGTTATTCACTTTATAAATTTCAAGAAGTTGAGACGTTTTTTATTCTTTAGTTTTATTTCAGCCTTGGCAAGGACATATATTCTGGCGAAAATGGGTTTCAGAAAATTACAACATAATTTATTGGCTACGGGTCAGCTCTCAATTAAAGAGGTGAAGCTTGACAGTTAATCTCCATTTAACTTGAGTTCCCGCCCATAAAGTTTATCACTGGCGCCTCATAAGGCTACTGATGGTTTGGAAGGAAAAATATATCACAAAGTACCTTGTTGGTCTTCGGAATAGTTTTCTTCGGCAAAATTGAAATATTCACAATCCAAACACTCAGTATTCAAAGCAAACTCTTTGAAGTATCTTTTCCCTTTTCGAATTGGTTTCGTCGTTCAAACCGATGTCTCTGTTTGCTCCAGTATTTGCTTCAAAGAGAGGGCATACGAAGAATCGTGAAATTGCGTTAACCCCGATTGCCTTCCGCTCACGACCGACCCATTTATCCTCAAGTCTACCTACGGTTTCTTAATAAATAAACAAAACATTGCGCATATAAAATTGAGTTTTCGATTAGTTGTCTAAAGTATAAAAGGGGAATATAAATTGATGGTAAAACTAGAGGAATAAATCTCTGGCAATACCTGTCAAGGATTAGTCCGGAGAGAACAATTGACCGAGTATTCTTCATCGTTGTCCTTTTGTATAGAGCGTATGTTTCGAGATACGCAACGTAACAATGCCGAGTTGAACGTACTCATTACTCCCGCGTGAGAGGCTCCGAGGCTAAACTGCATTCGGCCCTCCCCGTTTATCATCGCCGGCGTTTATCAAATTTGCATATTCCAAGACCGATCTTTCAAAAGAAGACTTCTTTAGAAGAATCTCTTCCAATATAAGAGAAGTAATAACTTTTGAAATCTTCCACCTTAAATTTACTGCGAATGCTGCCCTCAAAGGAGCCCAAGGAAATTAAAATTTACTTTCGACTTTAAAGGCTCTATCCGGATTTAAGCCTACTTAAATAGCAAATAACTTGAGCGTTTTGTCTATAAATCTTTTGCGATTACTGATTATTAGAATGCCACAGCATCCCATTTCGATCAATTGAAAGACAGAATGGAAATCAATCCGTGAACTAGTTTCCTGATAAGTAATTTTAATTTATTTAGATAATCCTTTATTCTCTAGGTCACGATAGACCCATTTTAAAAAAACGTGTAGGCCTAATTTGGAAGAGACACACCTTAATTGATTACGAAAGTGTAAACACTAATGAAATTCCATTTGTTCCGATTATGACGCTATTCTTTATCGTGAAACAAATGAGGGGAGATAATATTTTAGTTTGACGATTTTAAGCGCCACTCGCCGGAGGGTTTCGTGACCATCTGGGCTCCCAATTCAGGGCTGTTTTGTCAATGGGCGAAGACTTATTAATAGCCGTTAGTCATAATTAGTGAGAAGTGGCGTTCCGAGTGCCAAAAGGCTGGGTATATCCAACCTCGCTCGAAAAACAAGTGTAATCCTCCACTACTCCCGACATTAACGACCGTTATCATCAATCAGTCTACAGTAAATAGCCCCCTTTTACGTAAAATTAACACACAAAAAAGACTAATTTCCAGCAATTTTCTTTAACAAAGAAATTTAGGCTTGGGAAGAAAAAAATCTTTGACCATGAAACAAAAAGAATGAAAAAATCTCCCGGTCATTAAAAGCCTCGAAACCTTAATAAGTAGGTATTACCAAACTTGAAAAGACATAAATCAGTTTTCTGGGTGCGAAATAACGTTTATTATTCTCGCATGCACGTTCATTAAAGGAAATTAAAATGACCTTAAAAGCTAACCTTGCACTTATTCGGAAACGTCTTCCATTTTATTTATATTTTGGCTCTTTTTTTACGATTGGCTTGAAACCGAATTCCTATCCCACGCCTCGAACCTTCCTAAAACGGGTAAGACACGACTAATTCGGTTTCGGGATTGTAGGCGTAAAAGGGGCAAACGTATGTCCCTGGATATCATTTTTAATCCCTTCCTCTAAATTAAACTGATTGCGCGAAAGATTTATTGCCAAACGGATCTAAGAATGCTTCTAACGATTCAATTTTATGATTTTTAAAAATTATTGATGTGGATTTTAGGAGTGTTATTAAAAATCTTTTCTGAACTGGTTTTTTATCAGTTCTATTTGCAGTTGACTTAAGAAACAAGGTTGCTCCATTATTTCCAACACATCCGCGTAAAAAGAAAGGTGGGAGAAAAGTTTTATTATAAATCCTACGCCGGGAGACACGCAGATTGATAAAGAGGCGCGAGGGTCATTTGGCTCGTTTAAAAAGTTAGCCGTTGGAAACACCTCAGAAGCTATAAAAAAATAAATCGTCCACCCTTCCTTTTCTTTTCACCGTCCTTGTAGAAGCCCGAAACTCGTCCATGGCGGAGACCACATGGTGTTTTATTGCTCTTCCCGAATTCCATCAAAGTTATGTTAAAGCCCGAGAACGAGGGCGAAGACCACACCGACGCTTTTTATTTATTTTATCTCTGACAAAAGAGTTTTCAAAGTGACGTCAAGGGAAAGGTGAATCAGCAAAACTATTGAGGCCTTATTTGGAAACAGTTGCAGCAGTGACCTCTTTGCATATCGCGATTCTCCCCTTCCCAAACGATTCAGCAAATGTTTATGTAAACATACATCTGAGCTAATGTTCCCAAACTCGTGTATTTAAATAGATTGGAATATATTACTCGGGCTTAACGCGATGTACCCAATTTCCTGAATACCTATCTCCTATCGCTTTCCATTAAAAGATATGGTACTCTCGTTTCCATTCCAAGCTATTTGTCAATCAATCTTCGAAATAATCTAAAAGCTTTTAAAATTTAAAGCCAATTTTTCTAATGAGACGCCCGGGTCAAACGCCTAGTGAGTTTTCTTTGATCTCCTATTTTAGCTGCATGTGTGTCAAAAATAATTACTGTAATATCCAAATATGGAAAAGTGGAAGAAAATAGGGAGTTCTAAAAATGATCACTGTGGCGTTCCTCTGTAGAATGAAACGTGGCCGTAGAAGTTCCGGGGGTAAAGAAAGTTTTCGATAAATTGCTTACTTCCATTACCCATTCCTTCCTTTTCCTAAAACCGTTGAGCGCGTCCGGGCTACACTCAAATATTCGGGAAATCTCTTCCGGAAAACCGGAACGACGTGAGCTCTCGGAAGTTGCGAACACTTTTACGCGGCTCTCGAGTTCCTTCAAAAAGGAGAAGTCGTTATATCCATCAGTTAATTAACAGAAATCCTTTCCGCTAATTGTTTTCTCCCCGATTATCTCAAACTCCTGAAAATCCCTAAACAATTAGCGTGGCAACTCCCACTCTAAACTCTGCCAATGCAAATGCCACCTCAAGTCCTGCGAGATATTCAATTAAATTAACCTCCGGTCCTTATTCGTCGCTTAGGGGAATTTAACTAATGTTTAAAAAGGAGTCTTAATCGAAGGCTAATCGTCACACTTCATTAAACTTTGGGCGAGGGAATTCCCTCGTGTATTTACTGAATAGAAACTAATAAGAGTTCTTATTAAAAAGTTTTCTTTATACCGTAAGGAAAAGACATTATTTACACAATCGATCAATACAAAAAGGATGTGGGTGGTTTTTGAAGACCATCGAAAAGAGATGTTTCTCACGTATATATTTGGACGTCGCGTCTTGTACGTGACTTTTGGGAGAGAGAGAAAAACATCAATGCAATAAAAAGGATTCTCGATTCATGCTCGTTCGAGTACACGTGAATCTCTGGCGTGGTGATAACTGGCGTAAAATTTTCTTCCTTCTTTTTCCACCTTCCAATCTTCAGCTATTTTTACGTGAAAATTACGCTCGATTTTTATGACCGGAAAAAACTGGAAGACAATAAAAACGTCCTTCAATGATACCACAATGCTTCTTTTTAATTTTACACTCAATAAAAGTGTATCAAAAAATTTCATTTCCCCAATATCTTAATTGACCCCGCTCAATTAATTCGCAAGTACAAATTGGCCTCAGAGAAACCGTTTGTTTCATCAGCGGTACTTTGAAACATTTATATACGAGCCCAGGTTATTTATATTGGGCAATAAATTTGAATGTCAGATGCTCAACCGGGAGGCTTGAATAAGAAAAAATATGCGCGAAAAAAAAAAGCTACCGTTATAAGATTTTTACTGTGCTTAACATCAATCTTCCATTAAAATTTATAAAAAATTATCCTCTTTTCTAAAATCCTGATTTTTTTCTTTAACCGAGATTTTATATTTAAGCTTTCAAGTAACGGAAGTCCATTGACTCAGAAATTATTCCGAATTAAGCCTTTTACTGATTTATGTCATTAGTGCGTATTTTATTCGTTTTTAATTTTTTTTAATGAACATTATCGTAATTAATGGTTAAGATAGTTGAAGCAGATAACATGATTATGGCACGTAGTCTTTAAAAAGTTAATGAAGCGGAACAAAACTTTCTTTTCCTACTTTTATATGATGGTTTTCTAAGTGGAGTTTATTACCTCTAAAGTCAACAGAAATTACAAAAACGACCATTTAAAGATCAAAATGTCCTTACGAAATTTTTGAAGAAAATATTAATTTAAAAATTCAATTTAAACGTAAAGATTTATTGGGAATTAATAGAATTTTTAATAAAATGTGGAACAACAAAGTGTGGCGTGTTCTTAAAAGTTTTAATTTTATGTCGAAAGTTTGAGGGATTAGCATTTTCATCCTACTTGTCTTCGCCTTTCTGAATACTGATTTCTTCTTTTTCTTCTGAAGGATTTAAAAACGGTGAAAAGGAAATACGAAATAATATTTACGATTTGAATTTTAAACTCGGTCTTCCTTTACACTGTAAATCTCATTTGAAAAGTTTTATACGAGTTAAACGTAATTTTCTTGAAAATTCTGACATCCGATAATCACTTTAGATGAACTATAAAAGTTGGTAATCTTTTGTAAATTAATTAAGGAGCTGGGATATTAGATAAAGTAAAGAAGCTAATTAAGTGCTCTAAGGTAACAAAGTTCGTTAGATATTCAAATTGGGTGTTTGATGGGATGGGGGGGGGGAATGAGGGGACCTGATGAAACTTGTTGGAGGTAGAAGAGATATTAGAAGCTGTGCGAAACATGACCGTAAAAGGAGTTGCGAGGGTGACCTGAATTTAAGCCTAAGGTGGCTTTCGGCTTTCCCAACGGCGCCGCAATCTCCCGTGCGGGGGAGTCACGGACGTTCTTTCCTTTCTATTAAAGGCCGACTTTAAGCGATATTCATCGGGAGCTAAACGGAAAAGTGCAAACGTTTAATTTCCGCCTTCATCATAGAGCAAAACTCTTAGATCTTAAAAAGAATTTTTAGAAAATTAACAATTTCTTTTGTTGCTGAAACAATGGGAACAAAAACTAGACCATGTTTAACGACCGAACACATAAGAGTATTTACTGATGTGATTTTGAATTCGAAGCTTAAATGTGAAGGAATTATAGTTCAGCGATGCGCGATTTTGATTCGATTGACGCCCACGGTTCCGTAAAATTTATGATCACTCATAGCGGAATGTTCAACCTTTCTTTTCCCATTGTTGATCAGAATAATAAAAAAAAAGCCTTCAATTTTTCAAATCGTTTTTAATGACGAGAAGCCGTTGAACGAGGATGAGTATAGGCGGCCGCAAAAATATGAAACGCCGTTTTTCAAAAAGGGAAAATTTCCTCCCTTTGTCACCCAAGAGCATTGTGAAAGGACAAAAGGAGGCATCGTCGATATCGGTCCAACAGCTTGTAAATGTCTCGATTTCTCCTGAATAGGTCAGTGGGTACAATGAGCTACAAAATAGGATGGGAGAAAACCTTTTTTTTCTCTCGGAAAAAAAAAAGTGCGAGCTTCTCTTTTTCAGTTTTCTATTCAATTTCCATAATGTCAACTCGATGCGGAATGCGTGGAATCCTTTTTTGAGACATCGTGATTATCAACTTTTTTCTCATTTTTTTTTCTGAAACGTAAAAAACTTCATTGTTTAACAAAATTGTTTGAAGTTTTAATAAATTAGGTTTTTTTTATCCCGTCGTTCATCAACTTTTTTCTCCATTTTTTTTCTGAAACGTAAAAAACTTCATGTTTAACAAAATTCTAAGTATTAGAGCAACTGCATTTTGAAAAAATGCAGTTCAAATTTAGATTCTCTATAATTTAGAGGGAAACTCTTTCACAGGAGTCCAGGCCAGAATCCCTTTGTTAAATAGGATTTCTGGGAAGTTTTTTCAGTTTTTCAACGGAGAAAACCCATTTTCAGCTTATTTTTCCTAGTTTTCCAAACCAATAGAATCCTCTTTTACGGATATTTTGAGGTTTTCCTCTGTTTTTTTACCTAACACCTTCTTTTGAGCAAACCTTTTGGGTTTTTTCCTCCTCCTTCGTCTAAAAAAAACTTAATCTCGGTCTTTTGGCAAAACGCCATTTTAACTAAGTATTAGAGTTGAAAAATTTAAACAAATTACAATAATACTTTTAAGGCATAAAAGTTCCTATTACCGATCTGCAGTAAAAGGTACGTGGAAAAATGTTTTCAATTTTTGCCTCTGAATAAATCATATTCCGTCATTCGATCGATTCTTCCGTTGTTTCTCCCGTACACTTTCGCAACAATTTTTTTCAGGTAATACCGCGGCTATCAAAGGGAGCAAGCTAAAAAAAATTAATGTGCTATGAACCGAGAGAACATTCCATCACCCGGCTTGTCAGCAACAGGCTTATTTCATATTACAACAGTTGACAGGCGAATCGCGTTCGGAATCCGAAAGGTTCTGTAAGGGACGTTGTCCGAGGCTTAGTTTCGCGAGGGGAAAAATTAATTACATAATTCTAAAAAATATTAATTAAGAGAATGAGGTTTTTTTTAATCATTTTGTTGACAGCTATAAAGTGTTACCGTCAAATCGACGTGTTAATTATGCATCGATTTGATGGAATAATTTTTTAAAAAATTCCATATCAGGTTTTCAAGATTACTTTTAAGTTTTTCAACCTTGAGTTGATAATTAAAAATAAATTTTGCTGAAATTATAAAATGGATGAAGATGAGAACGTGAGAGCGGACACCTGTTTTCAATAATTAAACCAAACTGAAGATCTTAATTTAAAACATGCTTGAGTTATAAAAAACCAGTCATAGACCTGTGAACAAACACACAAGTTCATAAACAGAGTCTAGGTGGAACGATAAAACCTTGAGCATATAACATGGAACGGAAACTATATATCTAAAACAATAATCAGTCTGACAATATAAGGCTAAACAAGTTATAATTTTGTCGATGTCTTCGACGAGTGGGTTCGAAATCCTTTTGCCCACTCGGTTTTTATTTTTCCCCACCTACTTTGAAGTGATACAATTTTTAAAAAGTCGTCGGATTTTAATATGTTTAATTCATTACTGCGATCAAAGGTCATGCGATACGGGAATGGTGTATCAGAAATTGCTGGTTTAACCTACGTCAGAGGATTCAATTAGCCAATCAAGTCGACCAGTTAACCCGCTTAATATACACCATTCTGGTAAGCCAATCGGAGGTCGTAAAATCACATCGGAAATTCGTATTAGGGCGTCATGAGTGCAAAAATGTCGAATCGAGCGTAATTTAAAATATTTTTTGTTTGTTTCAGGTACGTGTCTATTTAAAACAAAAGGATAATCGGAATGAAAGGTAACACGATTGTGCTATAAATCAAACTTATGTCTAGACTATAAAGGGTTAAAGTCTTAATCCTATTGGAGGATTGTCCGGTAGCAATCGCTTGTTAGTATAAAGTGGAGATAGACCCCTGGTTTCATTCATTTGGTATGCATCTCATGCCTCGGCTGGCCACTGATTAGTCTTTACCGACGTTGGAGTCTCCAGGGATAGGATTTCCAATTCTGAGCCTCCGAGAATGTGTTCTTGGCAAATAACCTTCTATTAAAGATTCATTTTATCTCATCCCTTGTTTTTGTCAATTGCATTATTTTTTCAAAAGGTTCTTTCTTATTACGTTATCGCAGGTCTTCTAATTATCTCTTAATGAAACCATCGACTCGCCCGTGTTTCCTTATTGGGGTCGGATGTTTCAGGACCCAATTAAAGTTAACTAGGCGAATATGTCTCCTTCGGAATTAATTACCATTTCAGATTGATTTATCGACCGTTTGTAACAAGTTAAATTAGAGGACTTTACGCGAATTTATACCCTTTTTTTTCTTCCCCAAAAAAGCCAGAAAATGCGTGGAAACAAGAGAAGCCTTTTTTGTAGGGCAATCAGTCACGGTCGTGGAAAGGTCCGCTTTTTTAGTCCGAATAAGGGTGAAGTGTCAAATGCATCTACGTGCTTCAGTCGAGATCATTGCAATCATACACGGACCCCCCCGTTTTATACACAGCGAGGGTGACAACTACAATTTGCTGATCCATCAAAACTCTACAGTCAAAACTTTTCTATTTATTTTTCCTTTTTTTTTTCCGTCCCATCTCTCCAAAAAACCGTTATTAGCATAGAAGACACAAAAAAAGGATTCGATTGTACTACACTGTTGCTCCATTAAGGGGATAGTGGAACTAGGCATCCGACAGAGAGGAAGATAGCATTAGAGAGAGAGAAGTTCAAATTTTAGGCCCTCTAGCTCTGTCAAATATCATTCGATTTTAATTTGAAAAGTGATTTATTTATGTTACAACATTTTGAATAGCTGTAGGCAGCAAAATTATAATTTTCCGGCCGGAAAACGGAAAATTTTCTCGGAAAATTTTCTTAATTAAAAATTCAAAAATGTCTCTAAGCACCAGGTATCACCAAAAATTACAGAATCCAAATCTGTTTTCAAAATTCAAATCGGTTGAAAACTCGCGTCCGAAACCGTAGAATCGGCAAACTTCAAAGGAAAAATGCAAGCCGTCCACCGTCTATGATTCCTTCCTCACTCCTCTACTTTTCAACATCTGACTCTCGGAATTTTTTTACTTCCTTAAAGAAGTTATTGCGATACCCTCGACGTCGGGTTTTTGGGGAAGGGTCTTCCAGACCCCGGAGGGTCAAATCGAATATTGATCTTTACCGATCTCAACTTTGTCTGTGGTGCCGGCCGGCCGTAGCATTTTTTTCCGGAACACTTTACGGCCACAGTTTTCATCCGTTTTCACCAATTTTTACACAAATTTCTTGAAGAAGAATGTAAGAGGGGGATTTTTGAATTTCGAAAAAATGGCGGAGATATGTCTGTTTGAAATTTTAAAAAATTCGCTGCGGCCGAACCGTTAATCCGATTTTCACCAAATTTTCACCAATTACTCCTTATATTTTTAAGAATTTTTGGTGCAAAAAATTGCCACTTTTTAATTATTAATTTTTTTTTAGTAGGGAGTAATTTCGTACTTCTGCCCTTTACGAGAGGCACATCCCTAGGCCAAAGAGCCCATTATTTCTACCTTGACACTTAGAAAATTTTTCGAAAAGTACTGTTTGAAGAGCTTCCAACGAAAACTTCCTTAAAGAGAAGTATCTATAGAGGGGGAAGTATATGGGAGGGGAAGTATAACGGAGTGGGAAGTGTGGGAGGGGAAGTATAACGGAGGGGAAGTATAACGGAGTAGGAAGTATATGGGAGTGGAAGTATAACGGAAGGGGAAGTATAAAGAACGGGGAAGTATAACAGAGGGGAAAGTATAACAGAGGGGGAAGTATAATGGAGGGGGATGTATAAGGGAACGAAAGTATAAGGAAGGGGATGTAGTAGGGAGGGAAAGTATAAAGGAGAATTTTCCAAGTTTGTTTTTTCGAAAAATTTTTTTCGAATTTTTTTTTTCGAAAAATTTTTCAAGTTTTTTTTTTTGAAAAATTTTCTAAGTTTTTTTTGTCCGAAAAAAAAAAATTTTTTTTTTCGAAAAATTTTCCGGGTTTTCCTTTTTTTTTTTCGAAAAATTTTCTAAGTTCTTTTTTTTTTGAAAAATTTTGTAAGTTTTTTTTGTCCTTTTAGTGATGCCCAGGATGGGGGTGTTTGATGGAAGACATCTGGCAACACTGCATTGCTTGCGGACGCTTCCATTTTCCTTGAAGTTTGCCGATTCTACGGTTTCGGACGCGAGTTTTCAACCGATTTGAATTTTGAAAACAGATTTGGATTCTGTAATTTTTTGTGACACCTGGTGCTTAGAGACATTTTTGAATTTTTAATTAAGAAAAATTTTCCGAGAAAATTTTCCGTTTTCCGGCAGGAAAAATTATAATTTTGCTGCCTACAGCTATTCAAAATGTTGTAACATAAATAAATCACTTTTCAAATTAAAATCGGATGATATTTGACAGAGCTAGAGGGGCCTAAAATTTGAACTTCTCTCTCTCTCTAATGCTATCTTCTGTCTCGCTAAAAAACTCCACACTTGACACGGACTTTCCCTTAATGACGTCACTTATTTCTTTGTTTTGTCGGAATATTTTAAAGGAAATTCTAAAAAAGAGTGTAAAATCTCAAGACCACTTAATCTAAGTGCGTCCTAACGCCGAACAACAATCCTTTGTTTCACACCATTTGCCCCACACAGCGCCGTCCATCTCGCTAATATTATCGATTTTTAAAAACTCTACCGTCTCATAAAATCCCCATGTTTAATTTATAACGAAATAACAAGATTCAACATAACGAGATTTTTTTATCACGTAATTTAAACAATCAATAATGTTTTTTTAATCATAATTAAAATAACATCTCAAAAAAAGAAGAAAAAAAGTTAATTAGGTAGCGACATTTAAATTTAATAACGATGTCAATGAACTACGAGAAATAAACAAAATTCATACTCCTACTTGTTTTTTTATAAACAGAAAATTTATTTTACACACGTGGAATTAAGCCAAAATACAGCAAAAGATAAATTAGCCGACGAATTGATTAAAGTGGCAAAATATTATAAATTAGGATATTTTAATTAGTTGATTTACTAAATATAAACTATTTTTTCGCAAATAACATAGGTTCTTAAAAAAATTTTGTTTTGGGCGGTAGTAAATTCGGTATTATAGAATTAGAAATAAGACCCTTTACGAAGGAAAAGGACCACACAAGCACAAAATTTGGTCGTACTTATCTGACCACAGCTAAGCTGAACTTAAGAAGGACCTATGGATCTCGCTAGCGTCTTGCCTACTCGTTCGCTCTAGACCCTCGCCGCCTTGTCCCTCTTTTATGCTTCTCGGGGAAAATCTGCAGAAGATCAAGGAGCTTGGGATGTGATTGCGGTTATGTATTCCAACATACTGATTCGTTTAAAAATTCTTTCTTCGTTATTTCGTTACATTATTTATAAAGTTCGTTGTTAAATTGCTTCTAACGTTAACGGCGAGTTCCAGTAACCAATTGGTAGACGTATCACCGATCTGTAAACAATATCGTTAGCATACAACGTGAATTACCAAAGTTCAAATAAAACGGAGAGAAGGGGGGTGGGACTTTGAGTTTGTAAATCGAAACCTAGGGCACCAATTACACCCGAGAGCTCCCGGAGGCGGAGAGAGAAAATTATGGAAACGAATTGAAATCCGAGAAGGTGACAAACGCCGTTGAAAGTGTCGGCTTGCGGTTTCGCCTATATCACCATCGCCCCCTCGTCCCCCTTTTTACCGAAGCCTGTCCCGTCGGAATCCCTTCCATTGATTTGTATCGACGGCCGCCTTGATTAATCCTCTAAAAGTAACTCAGCCCTAAATGTGTTTTTATTTTATTCTTTTGTTTATTTTCCGAACAAAAAGGGGACCATTTGAAAAATTCAAAACAAAAAACATTGGAACTGGGGCTTAAAAAAATGTTTATTTAAATTTTCTACATCGAGCTGTTTTAAATAATTTTTACCATTCACTTCCTATGGGCTTTCAAACTAAAATAGATCATTTGAATACCTAAAAACCGATTTCCTTTTGCAATTTAATATCCAAATTAATCCCCATAAAATGTACTGTAGGTGAAATGTCAATGTCAATACTAAAAAAATATAAATAGAAGGAAATTAAGATAACATCGTGAGACTTTTTTTATAAAGTGGTTTTGTAATTAATTGTAACCTCGACATTTATGTTGACGTCGCCATAATTATAATCGGATCGTGAAGAGATGAAGAACTTTTTTCCCCTCAAAAAAAAAAAAAAAAAATCGCGTTTTATCTCGATAAAAAAAATTACCAGCGAAAGACTAATTAATGGTAGGAGTGCAATGAAAGGCCGCAACCACTAGTCCGCAGGTAGCCTTAGGCGGGAAACGGATTAATGGTTTCTTTTGAGAGAAAAAAAAAAGTTATCAAAAAGCGTTCCCTTATTAAAATACAAGCAAAAAAAGGTAACTAAACTAATTAAATTCAAATGCTTCCGAGAAATAAAAATACTTAATAACTTTTTTAACCATAAACTTTAAATTTTTTCCTGCTTTTCAATTTTTATTCTTTTTCCTTATATTTTTTTAAAACTAAGATTACCGTCATTTATTTTTCCTCAACACATAACTTTGATAAAAAAAAAAAGACTAGAAATTAATCCTCTTCCCTCGTATACACGGCAAAGTAAAACTGCCTCAACTTTCCCAAATTGAAATTCTTTCTCAAGTACATGGAAAGCGTATAAAATAGTTACTCCGGGGGGCGAAAAGAAAAAAAATAGAAGATGGACGAACTTGCTTTTTTTAAGTTTAATTAAAAAAAAGAAACCGGGATGGAAAAAGATAAAGAATCCGATACAACGTAAATAGCTTTCCTGTGTCGACTTTAAGGATTTGATATTACAAAGGGAGTAATTTAAAACCTTTTTTCCTCTTTCTGAAACTTCAGACAACCGCGCAGAAAAAATAAAAACGAGATTGTTTGTCTTAATTGAAAAATATTCCTGGAATATAAAAAAAAACAAAATTTTTTAGGTGTTTTAATTTAGTATTGACTTGGTCACCTACAGGCTTTTTAAGTGTTTACGGAGCTTAAATTGCATAAGTTGGCTTCAGAAATGTCATTTGCATCGCATTACTACTTGAAACCATTTTAATTGAATTTCCCTGTAATTTTCAACCGGTACACCGATATTATATTACTTCCGTTAAGTGCACCTCGAGGGTCATTCATGAGGACGTCCCTTTATCAAACAGAAATGTTTAAAGGATAATATTAAATTTTTTTTTAAACTATTTAAATTGAGATTCGAAGTCGGAGGAAACAAAATTCTTAGCGTTTTTTTTCCTTCCCTCCAGGTTTAAACACACGGGAAGGCTCGTAAAACTGAAGAAACTGCTCTTTTGTTCACTTTTACGGCGTTCCAACCAACTGAACATCTCCGTCGATGCTCTGAAGCTTCTTTCTTCCGGAATTAACATAAGAATGTACGTGAGGATTCCGTACAAATCATACAAAACGGAAGTGCAATTTCGTAGGTTAAAAATCCGATGAATTTATAATTCCATTTTGAAGTACTTACAATAGACCGTTCAATGCCCGTAGATTTAACCCGTTGTTTTGTGTTTTAGTGTTTACCGTTCACTAGCGACTATGGTAATCTGGTAAAACTTGGATTACTCTTGTTCCCTTTCTAGATAGACCTCCCATTAACAACTTCCGAACTAACTTAAGCCCCGAATAAAAACATCGTCTTTAGAAAACGATAAAGAAAGCTTTAAAGTCTAATAGGCCAAAGGAATTTTTTTAAAGCGAAAATAAAAAAGGATTTTCAGGCATTTTGTTCTTTATGTACATAATGCCAATAAACAAGTCTCATTGGATGTCTATAAATATCCTTTTCTTCGATAATTGTGTGTTGCTTTATAGGGCGATTATCCTCATGAAAATCACCCTTATGAATTCCATTAAAGTCTTAAGGATGTGAATTAAAATCTAAGAATTATGCTAATTAGAAATGTGCGAGGTTGAGACGGAAGCGTACCTAACAGAATATTTCAGGCTGATTACCTTTACTCAATTTATCTCACCGCACTGGCCACGACAGCTAATAAGGAACATTGTTTGCCTTTTACACTGAGCCGCTGGATAATGATTCAGAATAAAATGAAAGAGAGTCTCATAAAACTTGGAAATTTATTGAGGTTTAAAATAACCTCCCTTGTAAAAAAAAAAACTAAAACTCATTCTTTTCCTATTTCAATTTCGATAGATAACGAAAAGGGTTATAAACAAGGTGTTTGTAAAAGGGGTGGTCTTATCGTCTCGAGTGTCTGGGGAGGAGCAGGGGTCAATCCGAAGGCGGGGGTTTATTGCGGAAGGAAACCGCAACAATGGCGAGAGGCAAACAATCGAGAAGATTGGTCCGAGGATAACAAAGGAAAAGAAGGGCTAACAGGCGGCCTATTTATTATTTCTTAGGTACTTTTTCGAGTCCTAAAGTTCGGTAAACAAACTGCAATCAAAGGGCTCGAGCTCCTTTGAACGCGCCTCAGTTTCTTCCCACGGAGAAAGGCCTATTTCGTCTTTTGAACCCATCGAATAAGAACCCTCGCTGAATTTTTCATCCAGAATATAACTTTTTTTCTTATCTTCATTTTAAAACGCCAAAATTTAACCTAAAATGTTAAATAAATATTTAAATGTTAACTGAGTAAATTAAGAAGAGGAGAAAGCATCCATAGCAGGCCACTCAGTTGGTACCTAAGGTCGTAGGTTCGAATCCCATTGGGGCCTAATTTTTCTCTATCTTTTTCTCTTCCTAATTTACTCAGTTCTATTATAATTTTCGGCGAGCCCTGAAAAATTGGCATCTAAAAAGAATAATTATTATTACACATCTGTTTCTTAACTGGGGAGGGTGTGAAAAGTGTAAGCCTACAGAAACGCCAGGGAAAAGTAATATTCTTTCAAGCGCAACTGCTTTAAACCTCATTGAGGCTTTACGTTTTCTCCTGAAATTCATATTGCGGCTCAAAATTCATTTTAAGACGAAACATAAAGCGAGTTTTATTGCATATTTGTATTTTTACAACTTTGGATTATTACATACGTTTTCCTCGATTATTTTTCCCCCACAATAATATTTTTAGAATAATAAGTGTTGTAAAACTGGTTCAAGTTTTCCCGTCTTTTTTATTGAATGTACATCATAAATTTTTCATCAAGGAATATAATTTTTACATCTAGGAATTTTTTTAAATAGTAAATTTTGTTAGCTTTACATTCTATACATTCAGAAAACCGAGCAAGAGGCTGTTTACGTTTCTCCCCTGATTTTTGGCCCAATGTGTTTTGAACTCTGATGACGTCAGAACGAACTCTCTAAGGCGTTTTGAGGTAAAAGTCAGAAATTTATGTTTTGAAGCAGGTATTTAGGGCTCGTTTGAAATAAAACACTTTCATCGCAGAACATTGAATTTCCAAAAACAAATCTCCTGTCCAATTAGGATTACGTACCTCTTAATTCCATTATTAAAGTTGTAATGATTTAATCTCTTATGAAATTAACATAGTAGTTAGGATTAAACAGAAAATTTCTCTATCCATTTTAAGCCGAAAGCCTTTTAGAAAATGGAAGTCGAGTGAGAATATCCGAGAGCAGGCAAGGACAATAATCCTCCGGTCGTCTCCCGACCAAGATGACAGCTATTTAATTATCCATTACCCTTTTTCATTAAAAAACTTAAGGCCGGATGTAGCCAGGATTTATCTTTTTTTCGGGCTTTCAAATAAAAGGTTCTACCTAAAAACTGTTTGCACATGATTGGTCTCTTTACATGGAATCTAGACCACAATGCGTGGAATTCTTATGTTCTCTTCCAATACTAGCACCTACAACCAATAACCTCAAAAGGAATTTTCCTTATTATATACCTGATCTAATAATAAAAGGGAAGAATCCAAAAAAAAGTCCTTTGTGCAGGTAATGAGCAGCTTGGGATTTATTTTTGTGAAAAGACAATGGTTCCTGAGTTTTTGATTAGGTCCGTATCCGGATCGGAAGACACGATTTCATCAAGTTAAACCCCTTTCTTCACCGTCCAGCTTTTACCTCGAACCATATTTCTTTAAGGACGGTATAACAAAAACGATACCGGATCCCTCGGGTCGGAATAACCTTGTTTGAAAGTACGGCCTTTCGCTTTTGGGCTCATACGGCCCCCAGGTGGCATCCCACCCTTCAGAAGGTCGGAGGCCCAACATATTCGATTGGACAAATCCCTTTTATGGATCCCCATGCCAAGACATCAATAAAAAAATTTCATGGCTTCATTTTCTAAAACAGATAAAGCCAAAAGATCTTCAAATTTGACTAAAAGTACTGTTCTAGCTCGCCCTATTAGAAGGTTAACTTAATCCCTATCGAAAACAAGGTAAAAAAATAAAGTCATCGCCAGTTAGGCCAACCGAAGGGCGTCCTAGCCCAAAACAACCTAATCACCTCATGGAAAACCTTTTTCGAACCTGAGGAGTCATAGTAACTTCTCTTTGAGAAAAAATGCATCCGGAAAATAATTTAGCATTTAAAGAGTTTTCTTTCTAAAACGATTCTGGCGATGAAACCGAAAGGTTTCCATAGTAACAGGGATTACAGGATCAAAATCAACATGTTCCGGTCCTAAAATTTCAATTTCAAGCGCATACTTTATCTCCGAGTGTCGAAATGCCCTTTAACCACACGTTAGCACAAACATGTGAAGATCAGTTTAATTAAAAGCCTCTTATGATAAACAGATACGGTCGTTGACATCCCGTTCGCTTTTACTTTTGTTTATTAACATCGAGTACTGGAATGACCTCGTTTCGCATACTTCTCTTTCATTACCAAGGACGTTTCTTTGTTGAAAGATTGATAGAGAGAAAAAAATAAAAACTACATTGATTGAGCTATAAATAAATCCTGACTATCATTGTAGCATCATTGACATGTTTAGAACTCCCATGTCGACAGCCTATTAACTCAAAGGCTTCAATTTAATGTCTTCTAAGATAAGGATTTTTTAGGAAGTGCCATATCGTAAAAATATCGTTATTTGTCAAGTGCTTTATAATCTTTAAATACACGGAAACGTGAAGATTATTGCGATAAACAGGAAGGCGCCGTGGAACCCGGCGACCATGATTTCTTGTCAATTTAAAATCAATTCACCAATGTGACAATTGTGAAATCTGGGTCAAACTCTAATTGGCCAGTTAAATCGTAGGGTTTAAAGATTTAAATGGCTCTACTGACCTAGATTTAGTTCAATCAAGTTTCAATCATCTTGATTATTGTATTTTTTGCAATTTTAAATCTTGCTAAAAGGTTTTTTTTTTTCTCTTTCAATTTTTTTAGAACGCAAAGTTATAACTAGTTTCCCAGACCTGTGTTTGAGGTCAAAGTATTGAGATGAATAAAGTTCGCAAAAAGTTGTAAAAGCGTTTAGAAACGGATTGACGTCGGGCGTTCAGTAGCATTCGTTCTTCAGACAGCCTTGGAAATAAATCGTGAAGGGGGAGAGCGTAAAATCGTGGACCCCCTGTCTCGGGCAGAAAACTTTCAGATAATCTTGTCTCTAAAAAACTTCAGTGACAGTTTGATTTTAAACCCCCATGTTCGATTGACTGTTATAATAAACCTAATATGTATTCATGTCTAACGACATCTTTTTTTTCTTTTTTCATTCTAAATTACATTCCGGGTATTTGAATTCTGAAGGAGAAACAGTTACGGTTCCGATCAAGTTCGTTTTTTCTGAAATTACCGTCGTTACCGTTCTAGACTACTATAACACTTTTCGATTATAGGAGACCTTTTTTTCTGGCATTAAGCCTCATTTGTTTACGATTATTTTATTCCGCACAAATGTTTATGTTTATTACAATGTAAAATAGGCAGTTAGAAAAAAGTATAAAATCGGGAAAAAAAAAGGAAAAATCGTGGAAAATGCTCAGAAGGGGATTTTTTTTCGGCAGTCTGAGAGAAAACCCCCGAAAATGCTATAAAACGGTTATTTTTTGGAAAAAAAAATACCGTTCCAATGGCTCTAAATTATGACTTGCCCAGAAATCGAAGTTCCGTAAATACCGTAAAACGGCTGTTTTTTGATCAAAAAGACCCTGCTCGAAAGGGTGCCTCTTGGTAAAAACGGTGGGAAAACGCCAAAAAAAAGGGGTATTTTTTAAACAAAATACCGTCTCATTGGCTCAAAGTTCCTTTGGCAAAAAACGGTAAGAAAAAAAAAACGGGTATTTCTTGAACAAAATGCCGTTTCAATGACTTAAAAGGTTACTCTTGGCAGGAAACGGAAGGAAAATGAACTTTACCGCTGTTCGTTGATCAAAAGGCCTGCCAAAGGTTCTAGAGTGCCTCTTGGCAGGAACACTAAGGCAAAGTTCATAAGTGTAGTAAAACGGATGCCACTTTGACAAAAAGACCGTACAAAAGGCTCTTAAAGGTGCCTTTTGTCTTTTCTATTATGATATGGATATCAATTAAAATAATTAGAGCATTTGTTTAAGTTTAGATTTGACTTAATTAGTTGTTTCTATAAATTTTATTTTGATTAGTGTGATGGTATGTACCAATAGTAACATTTAATTAATCTTTTAAACAAAATGAATACGAACATGCTTTGAAAGCTAATTTTATAAAGTACTGTTCTATTTTAGTGTATGAAAACCTTATACGTTTATGGAATGTTTGCTAAAGTTGAAATTAAATTATATTCGATAATAATACCATTTTGTTTTTAAATAAAATTCATTTGGAATGCGGGGATTCTATTTTGAGAGTAGGATTTCGGTGCTTTTGAACAAAAGAAAATCTGGTGTATGCAAATTCGTAGGCGCTTGGTTACCAAGGGACAAAGGGGCGACCCAGTTGACTCATTAAGGGAAAGAAAACAAATCCAAGCAGTAAACGAGAATAGGCCCTGCTTAATGCATCTCGGTTAAGCTTTCCACGCATTCAGACACTAATACTATTCCAGTGGTAACGTTTATATTTTTTTTATTGAATTACCTACCATTTAGAAAAATGAAGATGTGTGCAAGTTCAAAATATCAGGCGTTATCTTCGTTCTTTAGCTCATTTTTTGAAGTTCCAAGAATTTCTGCCATTATCCTTGTTCTTTCGGCCCTACTTATGGGCTTCCGTGAGTATTAGTCCAAAAAATGGTGGGACACATTTGATGGAAACTTGTGATCAGATAGACTGAAGTCCAAAACTCGTTTTAACCGAATGCCGAAATAATCCAAGACTCTCCCGAGGTGTTAACGTGAATGAATAAAAGATACGAGGAGATTCACGAGCCTCTGACATTAATTAAAACGTTAATTACGCTATAGCTTTGTACGGACGGGTTTTACTCATATGTTGTATATGATCAGTACTAGATTAGAGTAGGACCTCATTAAGCTCCTGTTGAGTTTCACGTTCAATGCGGCTGTCTAGTCATTAAAGCCGGGACCCTTCCGTTTGCGATGCGATACTCCCCCAACAAGACAACTTAATTACGACGCCCTGAATTAAAGTTTTCGTGCAAAGGGGCAACACGAAAGAGTAGAAAACGTGATCTACTTCGCTTGCTTAACTCTTTCCTCCTTCCTCGAAATCCAAGTGATCTTCACCTCCATCATTATTCAAGCCTCTAAATGTCGCTACTTTTCTATCAATTTCGCATGACCCTCACTTTTTAGGGAAATCCGGCATCATTATTCATCTGTGAAGTTTTCAATCAATCTATTTACACGATGGTCTAGAACAAACATCCCTAATTGGAAACTAAATAGGGAATGCAATGTGGTGATATTCCAATGGGGTAGTTATATGGATCATTGCGGTTATCAGAAATTCAGCCTGTATTAGACAATCTGGTGCTCTCGCTAACTAGGTCCTGGCGTTTCTACCCTCTCCACCGCTCGGCAACTCTCAAACCCAATAATCAGAAACTACGTATACCGGGGAGAATATTAATTTCAAATAGGTAGATGAAACATCCTGTTTTAACTAAAAGGGGGAAGTCTTGATTACCACACTGGAAAAGTGGTTCCTGAATAATTTGATTGCCTCGTTTTGTTCGTGTTGACGTTTGGAACGATCAGTCAAAAAACTCATCGCTGAGAAATCCAGCATTTTGTCCTCTTTAAGCGATAAAGCACGGAATTCAATAAAAACCTTATCTTTTTTTAAAAATCATCGATGGACTTTTTTTCCTCTAGAAAATGACGCGAACAACGTGACTCATTTGCGGATGAGGATCTGTGCTATCGTCAGATATAAAATTTTTTTTTTACACAAAAGTTTTGTTTGTATTATTACAGGATAAAATAGATTCTACATAAAATCGCTTTTAGGTTTAACTTTATAAAATTGAGATTTAACGTCTTTCAGGACTTCAAAATCGATTTTAATCTAACTTTAGTGTATAGGTAGCAAAAGGAAGGTTGAACAGGTTAAGATCCACGGGACCAACGAACTTAAAACTTTTCTAGAGAACGTAGACGCTTTTCGAGTTCAAAAGTTTAACGATAGCTCCCAACCTGGTAAAATAACTATAAACTAGTTGCTTGACTCCTCTATTTAATTGGTCATGTCTAAAACGAGATAACTTAACAATCCAGCTTTCAAAAGTTTATAGTCCCATTAAAATATTTAGTTTTAATTAAAATAAAAAATAAATTTCAAAATTTTTTATGCAAAGATTGTTCGATATTGTAATTTAGAGGCGGACAAATTGAATTGAGAAAATTGAAGGTCCAATAAGCGAGAAGGTCCTCCTACCAATTATAATTTCTCATGAGATACCAAATCTGATTATGGCCCAGATTGTGGCCAGGTTGCCAATTATCGGAAGCTTTAAATAATATTCAGGTTATAGACGTTTTAATGCCTACCTGTATCGAGTCTGAAATTCTCAAATAAATATTAACCCCTTAGCGCACATTTTTAGCTGAAACTCATCCATCGAGAACGGACAAAAGATTTTCTGCATTCGCAAAAGGAGAGGACGAATGAATAAAGTGATTTAATGGAAAAAAGGTTAAGGACCTGTCTTGACTTAAAAATTTATAACCTGCCCTCTTTATTAAAAAGGGAATGATTATAGCTTCTGCCTTTGTCAAAAGGACTCTATAATGGACTAAAGGTTTTTTAAATCTTTAAATCGTACATTTTTTCTTAAAGGATCAGTTGAGACTTTTCCGTCGATGTCTTTTTTCTCCGACTATCCCTTTTATTGCCGATCGGTTTATTCCGTCAAGAAGCTCCTACTTGTCTTTTCTACATATATTTACGACTTTCCTTCAACATCTTTACCACAATGTCTCAATACAAGAGGGCTTATGTTTATCCCTCTTTTACTCTCAATGAGTTTCAATCTTTCATCTCGTTTCTAAAGGGCAATTTTCGTTTTTTATGGACATATTAAAAAGCCTTACCTTTGAAAAAAATCAAACGGACTAGCGATAAAGAAAACAAAATTACCATAAGACTCGCAGAGGCAAAGTATATGCTAAAAGATTTATTCGATATTAAGTTGCGGAAATGTAAATTTAGAAAGCCTACCTCCTGCTGACTCTTTCAAAATCTAAATTAATATTCTCGTACTTTTTGACCCTCTCGTCCATCATTGCCAAATTCAAGTAAATCCTTTGAAGATTCAAAATGAACCTTTTCCAGGAAAAAACTCTGGAATAACAGCAGATTTGGCGAAGAAGTTAAAAGTGGCATTTTAAATTTTCCATTACTACGTAATAAGCATTAATCCTTTGTATTACTAACGAAAGGGCTTATTTACGAGGTTGAATCAATCGAAGCTTCTGTTCAAATTAAACTCGGAAACTGTTGCGTTCAATTGCGGGTCTTCCATTGACTGCTACCTGCGTATAGATTAAGCCTGAGGGCGAATTCGAAACTCATTTGCCAGCATAAACGCTTGGATGACGTAAAAACAGAATTTATAGGTCCGATGTTTCAAAAAATTGTACACCCTTTTAATAACTATTATTTTTGTCAAGTTTTTGTTTGAGTTGACAATGGAAGATCGATGTTTTCGAGAAGGTAAATGCCGGTCTCGAGTGGGATGGAGTGGCCCGGGGAATAGAGGCTGAGTTGACCACTTCGCAAAGTTCCGAATCTTCTCTGAAACTTCGCCACGTATATAATCATCGATTGTTCCAAACTTCTAGCTCCTTTTCCTTCAAGTTCGGAATTTCAGATGAATCAGATGTTTCCTAATGCTTTACTCTTTGATCTCCCAAGTCTCTTTTAAATTATCGTTTCAATTTCTTTTAGGCAAAAAAAATGCAGTAAATCAGAAGATTGGCCTCAGGGTTTTTTTGATGTTTGAAATAAAATAATTACAGGTTCAATAAATAACAGGTGCTCTTTTTTTCCCTCTACCTGTCCGGTCGTTACTGTTGCATCGAATTAAGGCGTAATCAGAACGAATCCCTCCGACGGCCGTAAGTCCCCAGGGAGGTTCTTTATCCTCTCTCAACTAATACAATCACGTTTAATAACATTATTATACCTACCTACTAGATACAACGATAATAACGTTCTAGGTAGGACGTCGCATCAGATAATTCCTACATTTTATAACTATTCGACCCTTTTGTACTTTTTATCTGATTTTTCAAAAAAAAATTATGAAAAAAAAGTTCTGAAAAACTTCAAATTTTTTTTCTATGAAAGCTGATGGATTTCGGGAAGTATCAAAAAATAGAACATCCCACACGTTTTGTCTAAGGTCATTCTTATTTCTATGATTACATAGAAGAATGCCTTTTATGGGGAAGGTACGACACGCCTTCTCACCATAAAGGCCTCCGTGATTATTTAATAGCCCTATTTTCATGTAATTAATCTGAGGCCGAATTTCGTAACTAAAAAAGCTATTGAAAGGATTTTAAATACGTATTTAAGGATTAGCCTTTCAGGATCGTTTAATCGTGCGATGTAAAGTCTGTTAGTTTTCGAAGTTTATAACATGGCTTAAGCTATTAGAAAATTATACAGTCTAAGTTATAACTATAAGACAATCACAATTAAATAGGATTTTAGAAGCTTTTAGTTTTAAATTCGCCTAGTCGATTCATTCCGTCTCTCATAAAACGTCCGCGATTCGACCCCAAATGATTCCCGAAACCGCGTTACGAGGCGGATTAAAATGCGTTGAATTCCATTTTAATTAAAGCTCGTGGGAAGTTGATTAAGTGCCGATTATAGTAAACCGCGGGGCGGGAGTTTTACCCGCGATTTTCGCCCAGTCGGAACTCCGCGACCATTAACCGTAGAGAGCTATCTGTTCGTTATAATTCAATTGACGGGCCGATATAGCTCTCTCCCTTCGGGTTTATCGGGTGTCTCCCTCTGTTGCTTTGCATATCACACCTGGCCGCCAGTAATTGTGTCCGGAATGTCCCGGCGAAGTTTCCTCTCTCTCCTTTTTTTATTAATCATCCGAAGGCTTTCAAAGCCCCTTTTTTTCTGCGGAGACGGCGATATTGAAACCCACCGTGTCGTTTAAATTAAGTCCTTTTCCTCCATAATGCCTACGTATTAGGTTTACGAATCAATAAATCGAATGAAATATTAACCTTTAAAAAAATTTTATAAAAAAAAAAAACCTTTTTCAGTTGTGTAGGTTTAATGAAATTTTCCAGGTTTTAACTGCAACACTAGTGTTGTCGTCGTTTGTGAAATAGGTGAAAATAAAATTAAAATACATCAAAACCGCATGTTATGATTAAATTCCCTGGTATTTCATAAGCGCTTAAACAGACTGTAAAATTGGTAAAAAGTTAAGGGCATGAGGTGGTCGTTGAGGGTTAGAGGTAATTAAAAAGATCAAACTTAGTAGACAGAAATTTTTTCTTCCTCCTTGCGTTTCCAAAAATGATCTCATTTTAATCCTCCTGTGCATGGTCCAAATCTCTCCCCTCTAAACTTTCACGTGACGCCCGATCTTCGACTCGTGGCACACCTCACTCCGTCCAGCGCCAATTTTACATTGTCTTTTAAAGGTTTAAGTTTAATATTATAATGAATACGCCCTCAAAATTAAAATAGACTGAAGGATAAAATATGTTTTATAAAACGATCCCTTTAGAATAATGTAATGGAGGTTGTGTGTTAATTTCCAATAAATTATAAAATGCTAATAAACTTATATTCAAAGGGAGGCGGTCGTGGTCTAATCTTAACACCCTTAATTAAGGGCCACACTCTCAAAGGGTAGTAGAAGCCTCACCCTCCGATTTTCTCAGTTTCGAAGGGCTTCGCTCGTTAAGGGTGAAGGGACGCATCCGTCCCCGGGCGTTCGCCTTATTGCTTGCAGATTAGCGAGCGACTGCTCAATTAAGCTTCCGCCCTTTCGCATAAAATAATAATTAGTTGTAAGTTGAAGCTCCCTATTCACAAAAGTCCTTATACGACTCTTTATAATAGCCGGATGTTATAAAAATTATTTCTAATAACCCAAAATTCGCCTTTTGAAGACGGGATTTTATTTTTCTGACACTCAAAAATTTATCAAGGAAAAATTTTTTGCTCAAGCATCTCTTGACTCAAGTTCTCACCTTTTCTTAAATCTTTTACTGGAAAGGACTAAACCAATACGAGGATCGGATTCCCTTTCCTGAATATGCAAACGTTACTTGAAGTTCATTTCCATATAAATTAATTTGTTATGGAACCCCCTTTTATTCCATTCCAATTTTTACTCTCATCTTACTGCCTGTTTTATAGAATTTCATGGATGTTTTTTTTTTACTCTTCCTGGTTAGACATGATGCTCATAAACTTGGAATTTTATTTTATTTTAAATTGTCCACTTATATGAAACGTACATAATTTTTAACTATCTCGAAGAGACGTTTTCGTATTACCCTCCATATACGGTTCCGGAGAAGATAAATGATTAATAATGTTTACCGATCATGTCTGTGGTACTTCCTTTTGCAGCTATCTTGAAAATTTCTTTTACGAAATTTAAAAAACTTTTGATAGTTCGAAGAAAAAGCTTTTCACGCCATTGTCGTATCGCTCTTCCTCTCCTTTTAGACAGTTCCTGTGGGGGTTATCTCCAGACCAGTGCTCAATATTAATATATTTACTCAAATTATATTTAAAAAGATAATTTTTAAGCTTTTTAAATCCTCACTTCAATCTTAAGTTTTAAATTATTTTTTTGCTACTCTGCGTCCATTTCAAACTTTATTTTCCAACGATAAAACCATGTTTTAAGATGAAAAAAAATCTTGGTTCAATTCTTATTTACCATCTGAGTAAACTGCATCTGAAGGAGGAAAAAACCCTAGGGCAGAACTATGCATTTTAATTTAGCTATTTGAATTCTTTCAAAAAGGAAGCGACTTCAGGCCCTCGTTTATTTCTAAAAGAAGGTCTTCGTTGAAACAATTCTCGAACAGGGTGAAGTTTACTTAATGTTTAAAAAGGAAAAAAATGCCAGAAAGTCTCTTTTTAATTATGTTTTAGAAAGGTAAAACTTTTGGATGCAGATTACGTCGTAATTTAAAATTTTAAGATTTAAAAAACCTTATTAAAAATATTTTATTATAATTATTTAATTAAGGATAAAAAGAAGGGGAAAATGTTTTCGTCTTGTAAAGGCGCCTATTATAAATTAGTGAAGAAAGGTGCTAAAAACGGATTCGGTTCAATACAAAACGATCCAATTCCTTTGTTTAGCTTTACCTTTAGTGGTGAGAGCTGAATGAGAATTGCGATTCGGGGGAAAAGATAGACTACTGATTTACATCCCCGTTGTGTTCATACCTGACAATTAAACGTCGTTTGAGGATGACTGGGGGGAGACGCATACGTTTATCTCAAGTGAATATCTAGCAGGTTTTACTCTCCCTTTACAAACCCTCTTAACTTATCATTGTCTGCCATTCAGAAACAGTCACACGACCATTTAGTCGCGTATTTATTACATTACTACATTATGCATGAGGTTGGACCATCAACCCTTTATGGCGGCACTTCTGACAAACTGCCTCGCTTATCGCCCACCCCGAAATATGTTTCGCGTTAATTTTCACCCTCCCAAGCCACTCAGTTAAATGGCTTTCGAATTCCTCATTTGTTTCGTTCATAAAACGTGCTAATTTTCACTCCGACAAAATAAATCAAACGTTTACCCAAACGTTTTTATTGAGTTTTAAACGGCCACTTAAGAAACGGGACAAAGCGAAGAGGATTTAGTTGTCGACGGTAGCGCGGTCGTGTTATTAGAATGTAATTGAAGTCACGAAAGTGCTTCCGTTCTGATAGGAAGGTCACGCACTCGAGATAACCCGATCCCATCACCGCACCGCTGCGCGGCCGCCTAATAATTAATAATAAGTCTTTATGAGCTATTTTATAAAAAATTTACAATAAATATAAAAGAAAAAAAAAATTCCTGCTCAAAAAGACAGAGCTCATGACCTTAGAGATCGTTTGAGCTGGGGAGGAACAAACAGAAGATACATTAGTCGATTAAGTGATAACACAAGAAAACACGATTTACAAAATGAAAAATGAAGAAAAAGCTCATGATTATGATATGATTCACATTACTTAATTATGCACAAAGGGCGCGATACTTGATCGCTTCATCATAAAAACCAGATAGGGCTTTCCAATCTTTACCGTTCAAAATAAGCAAAAAGTCATGGCCCGATAGAACCCTCATGGAAAAAAATTTGTACCTTATTTCAGAAAGACGGGTGCACTGTGCCATGAAATGAAAAAGGCCTTCGTTTTCCGCCAGGCATACAGGGCACAGCACATCCTCGGTCCTATATCCCGCACCGAAACTCAACAGGTTTCCCCTTAAACGTATGATTTTTCTTGAATCTAGAAGACCTAAATTTTTCAGATAATTATTCCCACCCAGATTAAAATTCAATTGCCTATAAAGAGCATAGTGCTCAGTGCCAGCGACATATTCTCTGAATTTACTAGCATAATGTCGAGAGAGACACAGGCGGATATCAGTCAGTTGACGATTCATGTCTTCGAAGTCAAGCAATTCACTCATAGCGGCGCTACCAGAGAGAATGGACAGATCCTTTAATTCTTTATACCACCCAATTCCATTTTCAAGCAGTTCAATGCAACTATTCTCGGGAGACGAGTCGCTTCCATATTTGCAATCCTTTCCAAATACCTGGAAAACAAATTAAATGTAAAAATATGGACTGGATCACATTCAGTCTCCAGATGTAGAAACGCAGTAGGGGGTCCATGGGGGAAGACATAAGATTTTTTTAATAAAAAACCTTAAAGACTTCTCCACTGATTCATATGCTGAGCAGCCCCATACCTGGGCACCATAACATACAACAGAGCGTATCGAGGACTTGAAAAGATTCAGTTTAGCTTCAAAGAGATACCCTTGTGATTAACTAGCTTAGACCAGACTGAGGACATTGCCTGTTTAACCGTAGCACACTTTCTATCGAAGTGGGTGGTCAAAGATAGACCAGAAGTGATTGTTATACCCAAGTATTTGTATTCATTTACCAGTTCAATAGCCTGACCCTCATAGTACCACTTCTCCCTTTTTGCCCGCCTTCCGCCATTTTTAAAAATCAGCACCTTAGATTTTTCTAAATTTACCCTAAGGTTATTAAGGTTGACAAATTTGACAACTGAGTTAATCATAAGTTGCAGAGACTGCGGGGTTTGAGCAGATACTATGTCATCAGCATATGCCAAGGCTTTGATTTTATGTTCACCTACCAGTATACTCCACCATCCAATGCAGCCTCAAAGTCGTTGAAAAAAGGAGAAAAGGAGAGGGCTAAGCGGAGCGCCTTGTTTGACACCTGAATTAATATCAAATTCTTGGGTTAATCCATTTTTACCCCAAACAGCGCCCTTTGTATCAGTCAAGAGGGCTCGAACAGCACCTAGGACTTTATCTGAGACTACTGTTTAGTTTACAAAACAAGATCCACCTATCGACGGAATCAAAAGCTGCCGAAAAATCTATAAAAAGGCATAGACTTTATGCCGTTTCCTTGACAGTTCGGACCTTACCATGTTGAACAGAACAAAGAGATTGTCAATCGTGCCATACCCAGGCCTAAAACCCGCTTGAAACTCATTTAGGACACCCTTAGACCAAGACATAAGCCTATTATATAGCAAACCTTCATAAATTTTACTATCTGTGTTATTACAAGAGATCCCTCTATAGTTTTTTATAAGATTCCTATCTCCCTTCTTATACACGGGCAAGATGAGAGAACACCTGAAAGAGCTCGGCACAGATCCCACTTCAAAAATTCTGTTGTAATACTGAAGCATTTTTTCCAAAAATGTCTGTGTGCTATTTTTATAGCATTCATAAGGAATTCTATTAGGCCCAGGACTTTACATTTCCACATTTATCCAACACTATCTTTAACTCATCCATATCAAAAGGTTTATCCAGCTCGGAATTAACATTTTTTTGGGGCAATATATAAACGTTACAGAGATTGGGGGATTGTACATTTCTTTAAAGTAATTTAACAAAGTCAAATTATCAATACTCACTGACTTTCTTTTTGACATTTGAGCGATACCATCCCAAAATTCCTTAACATTTTTAACATTATTAATCTTTGACAATACCTTTTAAAAATTGAGCTTTCCCGGCATAACTTCTAAATTCCTTTTTACTAGCTAACCCATTTACCATCAGAACTATTATTTTTCGGTATCTTTGAAGCATAACCCTAAGCGCGAGATTTCGCAATCAGCATCAAACCACCTTGCTTTAAACTCGATTTATAATCTCTTGGCTTAGGGTTTACTTCGCAGCCTTTTTGATAACATCTTCCACTGATTGGGCTGCTTTATCGATGCCTAAACTGGATATATTTACACTTTAATGAATTTGTTCAACCTGTCCCGATAATCATCCTTCATATCATCCTTCCATAACAATTTAGGGAGAAGGGGTAACATTTGCTGGTCCACATGACCACCGCAGACCGTAAGGTTCAAGGACACCTGAATGGGAAAGTGATCAGAGAATGGTTCAGTTCTCACTCTGAAATCCTCCACAAAGTGGATTAAATCAGTGTGGACGCAACAGTAATCAATAGTTGAGCTACCATTTCCAGAAACATACGTAAACTCTCCATTCAGGTCTCCAAGAGTTCTACCATTCAATATTATTAAGTTAAATTCATCCAAGATTTCCAAGAAACTGCGCCCACAGGAGTTGACCACAGAGTCTTTACAATTTCTAGCTCTATTATTAATGGCAAATGTTGGTGAGAATATTCTTTTGGGATAACATTGCCTGTCACCAACCCGACAATTAGATCACCAATGAGAATGTATTTATACATTGGGAAGTCATACAAGACCTGAATTAACCTATTAAAGTCATCAATCCAATGGTCACAATTTAAATAGACTGGAACAATACATTGGTAGAGCCCTTCCACCACAGCCTTCACTACATCAAAGCCACCCAACCTAACAAATGAGAAGTTTTCCTCAAACCCTTTTTTTACTCCATACACACACCCACCCGAGGCCCTTCCAGTCTTGAAACATCTTTTAGCAGGGACCCATACTACATGGTACGAATCAAAGAGAGAATCAAACAGATGGAAATCTTTTTCCTCAACAAACGTTTCCAACAAAAAGAAAATATCAACTTCATTTATCATACCAAGTAACTGCTTTAGATTGAACAATTTTCGAAGACCTTGGATGTTGTATGACATCAAACGAATGGGTGAAGTTCCCCGAGGTCGTTCCGTAGCAGGCAATACAGTCGAGGAGGAAAGAAGGGAAGAAGTCTTCAATCTTCTTTTGAGATAGCTTCTTAGAAGGAGCTGAGTGTTTGTTTACGTTAAAAGTCGTCTCTAGAACCTTCTGGGAGGTAGGGGGCCGATTACAACCAGGCCTACCAACTGCGGCCTCCGATTTCCCCGATGATTGGGCCTTACGAGCCACAGTTACCTTCTTCTTGTTTCTATTCGAGAAGTGCGGGACGCCAGGTTGGACAACTGAGGCAGTACTTTCACGAAGCGGCTGAAAATTAAATTCCGTGTCCAGAATCAGCTTGAAGTCCCTTTTCTTGAGAGAGGTGATCAGTTCATGAAAGTCAAGTTTAAAGATCTCGTTAAGGAATGGCAGGCCGTTCTCCGAACCATAGCGAAGGCCCTTATTATGGCACCAAGAAAATTTCATTCGTTTGACGATAAGCTTGTTCCTGTATAATTTAGCTTTCAGGGGAGATGAAGCTTATTCAGCACTTTTTTGACAAAAATTAAACATCGAATACTTTCTTACTTCGAGCGGGAAGTCTCTGTGAATGAACGTCTTTTCATTAATAAGTCTTTTATTTTGGGCAAGAATCAGTTTTACTTTCTCATGATCCTTGAGTGTCACTAATATATCACAAAGATGATCCATTCTACCCCGCAGTGGTCTGTAACTAAATTCTTCCTGAATAATGGAAATCCCAAGTTTATTTGACAATAAACTATAATGTTTTCCTTGGATAGGGATGTCTTATCACCCGGGAAATATCGGAAAATCAAGTTTAGGCTTCTTTCCCTTACTTCAAAGCCCATTCTTAATTGTTTCTCTCTGTTCACCTTGTCAGCAACTTGCGAGGCGAGACGTACCACTTGTTGTTGGAGCTCCCTAAATTGTACAACTTCTTTGAAGCTCCTGGATCAATTCCCTGCAGTCAGTCTCCAGTCGAGATCCGATTATTTCCGACACCTTGGCCATAAGATTTTCCATTTCCATCTCAAGAGTAGAATAAATTAAGAGTAGACGTAAACAACTTAACCTCAAAGAGGGCGTCCGTTTCGATTTGAAATTGTACTCACAGTTCACAAAAATTCACTATTTCTTACAGTTTTTTAGATTGATGGTATGAAACTTCACTTCATTAACAAAATCACCGAATATGAAAGTAGATTTACTTGGTTTCTAAAAATCGGAACTCCGAAATATGGGGGTATTTTAAATTCTCTTCCACTTTCTAGAACCATATGTTTGTCGAGCAAGTATTTTTTTTAGTCCTTTCAAACAAATTTTTCCTTTTTCTCGACCGAGAAACACCCAACTTGGGGATTTTCTAAGTATTTTTGTCAATATCGGGCATTCGGATGTTTTCTATGGTCTTTTAGTCGAGAAACGCCCTCTTAATCAGGGCTTCTGGCGTTTTCCTTCGTTTTTTGCCGAGAAACACCTTTTTAATGGGGCGCCTGGCGTTTTTCCGTTGTCTTTTAGCCGAGAAACACCCTTTCAATCGGGGATTCAGGCGTTTTCCTTGGTCTTTTAGCCGAGAAAAACCCTTCAATCGGGGATTCAGGCGTTTTCCTTGGGCTCTAAGCTGAGAAACACCCTTTCAATCGGGGATTCAGGTTTGTTCCTTGGTCTTTTTGCTGAGTATAGTTTCATTGTTAGCTTTCTTAAGTCTGCAATTAAATTTTTGAGAAAAAAAAAAGATTAAAATTTCAGCACTTTTATCTGAATGCTGCTCTTAAGACTTTTTTTTGAAGATTTCGTGGTTCTCAGAAAAAGTCATTTTCCGTAGTTGAACAAAATAAAAAATGTATATAAATACATATAAATTATTTTGAAAAAATCAACTTAGATTCAGCGTATAGGTAAAAATAAAACAAAAAATATTTTAACGAGAGAATAAATTTATTACCAACAAAAAAAGAAAGAAGGTAAAAAAAAAAAAAAATTAACATCAAATGAAAAAACAAGATAAAATGAGTAATTTGAAAAATAAATAAACTTTGCGTTACTTAGGATTTTGAAAAGCAAATGTTTTATCAAGAAAAGAAAATTTATTTTCCTATATTTTACATTGTCTAATATAACAGTTAAATCTAACCATCTATTTATAATATATTAAATATGTAAACAATTGAGTAGGTAATTACATACATGGGGGTACATCCTAAATACACGCAATAGAAGATAAAGGGATCGGTAAAATACATTAAAAGAATAAAAAGCGTTTGAATAAAAACAAAAAATTTAATATGTTGCAAAAATTTTATTCTCAATATGATTACAAGCTCTTCTTGATTTTCTGAGCTTGTAAACGGTAACCCGATCGTCCGGATTTTATCCCTTAAAATATGTAAAAGTATGGGGGCTGGTATGGACTATTAAGTCGTAAATTTTTATTTTCGCCTTCGGAAACCTAATTCAGTCTTTTGTCTTTCTCCGTATGTCATACACCAGCTTCCAGATAATAAAAACAAAAACCGGGATAGAAAAAACCAAAACAAAAAAAAACGTTTAAAATTTTGTACGGTGGCTAAGAAAAAAAAGGGGAATTTTTTTAAAAAATAAAAAAATTAAGCCGGTGCATGATTTTTATAGATAGAGCGACTTTTACTTCATCTAAATTCGTAGATCTGAGTGCTGTGTTCTGGTACATGACTTAACGTCAATGACTGATACCTAAAAACAAAAAGTAAAACATAGAAACATCAATATTTGAGGAAAAAGATAGAAAAATTAATAAGTTGATCTCAAGGCAAGTAAAAATCAGAACTTACATTTCAGAACTTCTATGATAGTAATAGCCTTCGATGGTGGCCGTACTTTTTTGGAAACAAATATAATAGAATCCGGCGAAAGAAGCACCGTTGATGTCCCTAATCGTATGGTCCGGGACTAGGAAGTGCTCTTCCATCTCATAAAGACGAAATCAGTCGATTTTATTTCGTCGTAATCGAAACAGTCGGAATTGAACGTTTTCGCATACTGGCAAAACGATGAAAATTTACTCTGTAACAGAAAAAGGAATAATGAAATAAAATGAAGGGATAGAAAAACGTAACAACCCGGGAGGTCTGGGAGACCGAAATCATATTAAAAAAAAATTTTTCCCTTCGATTTTCCCTTAACATACTTAGACTTTTTTTCGGTACCGGAAGATTGTTGTTTGGTGTGAACCGAGTGTAGAATGGGCCAAACGACTTTTCGTTTTCTAAAAACAAAATACGATAAGTTTTGAGCCAAAAAGATAGAACCGATCCTAATTCGACCCGATATCTCCCGGAAGATTTTCCATGTCCCATCGCAGAAAAACCCACATTCGTTTTCTGAAGTAACTCCATTAAAGTTCTTACCCAGTGTTTTTTATCGACATCTTCATCTGCTTCCCATTTTCGGGTGAGGAACGGATACTTCTTGCTTATAATCTCTCCATCGAAGAATGTAGTGAGCGTCGGGAATTCTTCGGTCAAACCTTTTATTTTTAAGTAACCACAAAGATAAGCATTTTCTTCATCCACGTACTACAACAAAAAAAATTCGTAAAAAACTGGTTTAGAAGGGAAAGTAGGTTTAGCAAAAGTAGTTCAGTGGAACAACGTATAAAATGAGTTATTTTGATTTAATTTTTACCTGAAGGACTACTTCAACTTCGTAGCTATTCCCTTTTGACTTTTGGTGCCCTTGGAATCTGGATCCGTTGTAGAGGAGAGAACGGTTGACCTGGCTGTTTCGAGTTGGCTGGAGGCGGCGGAATGAAATCTACTCGTACGGGCATTTTACATAATTTTAGGACGGACGCGACTAATTCTCATAGGAACTTAAAGGGAGATTTAATTAATAATATTATTCACTCGGGGAGGTTCATAAAAATTTATGACGATGAATTTCGAAAGTTTTTCGAAAGAATGGGGGAGGCGTTGAGGGTTGAGCGAAGTTGCGTTTCCTAATCACAGTTTGGGCAACTTAACAACGCAAAAATCTCTTCTTTTTTCTCTATTCACGTCCTCCCGCCAAAAATCACGGATCGAGAAGTCGTATGAGTAACCTTCTCACGATAAGCAAATTACGCTCTACGCCAGCCTCTTCGGTTTTTTAAATTCATCAAATGCGAAGCATATTTTCGAAGTATCTCTTTATGAAATAAAAACGATTTCATCTTATGTAATAGCTTTGAGTGTATAAAGTAAGGTACTTTATATACTCAAAGGTAATTGCAAAAAGAGGTTAAACCGTAGATGATATCTCAAGAATCAGAAACATTGGTATTATGGTGACACCGATGCCGGTAAGTTTAACATTTACATATATAATTTAACGAATATAAATTTTAACATATGTTTTTAGCTTGTTCAGTCGAAGCTTTGAGTAGATGTTTGACATTAGGTTTTTGGTTCTTTTCGGCTAACATATGATTTTATTCAAAATTCAGTATAAACTAGAAGTGACTATAAATTTCGATTCCACTTTTTAGGTAAGAAATTTTATAAAATTTATATCAAATTAAACACTTTTTAGAGTACAATCGTTTTATAGTCTTTTGATTGACTATCGATTTATAAATCGTATAAAGTACCGAGCTCGTTAGCCTGTATGTTACCGGATTAACCAGTGATATACCAGATTAACCAGAATTCTTCTGGACTATCCTCTCCTATGTAACCTGATTTAAGCCGGGGCGACACTCACGGCCTCACGCGGACCATGGGTAGACGGTCGAAATTCTTCCCTCCCTTTCATAGTTCCTGCTTTCGCCACCCATTCATACCTGTCCGTGGTCCGTGAATTCGCACGAGTTTTAGTCCGGCACCGGATAAACATCGTTGTGTTAAAAATTGTTATCCAAATTCATCCATGAATACTTATAAGCTATGTAAGATTTCTATTTAATGTACGAATGAAGGAAGGAAGAAGAATCTTTCTTTTTTGCTTACAAATTATTGTAGCTGTTAAAATTGTGTTTTTCGCCCTTAGGAAAAACGACGACAACGGAGAGAATGTTGTTCTACTTCGGGCGTATCACTTCAATGGGCGAAGTTCATCATGGCACCACAGTCACCGATTATTAGAGCAAGAAAGAAATCGAGGTAAAAGCATAGTCATATAATAGTAATTTTAGGTTTTTTTTTCTCGTTCCCTCTCTCTTTTCTCTCCCTGGCGTTCTCTTCTTTTCGATCCCTTTTTCTGTTTTATGGTGATTTTCCCAATCTTAAGGCCATGAAACTTTGTTGAAGAAAAAGTATCAAGGCTTAATTTGATTGACCGCCTATCTACACTTGATGACTAACTCGCTGATCAAATTTTAGAAATCGGTTCGCTTGAGGATCAAGTAATGTCGGCTTCAAGAAGAGTTTCATTGAAAAAGGTACATTTCTTTATTTTTTTCTTTTATTACGTCTAATTAAACACAGGAGTACCTGTCATTTGTGGTAGCTCATATAAGATTATTGGAATCGAGCCAGGATTAGATGTGATAATTGATAACTTTCCGTCACCATCGGATTCTTTAAGTTTTTTTCAAAAAATGAAGCAACACCAAAGGAACGTTAGCAAGATTGTTTAATTATTCATGAGAAGCAAAGAGGTGCTGTGGTGTTTTTAAGGCTTTACTCAGGCACTTTGAGAAAGGTAAATAAATTTTTAAAATGTCTTGCTTTTCAATCCTTATTTTTTTTTCCCCAGGGTCAAAAGGTTTTTAATATAAAAGAATATTCAAGACCAAATTGGTAAAATACTTGTTCCCTTCGCAGATGATTTTCAAGAAGTACCTGAAGCTTTTGCTGGCGATTTTGTCGCTGTAACGGTCTTAAGGTAGATTTTTCATCTTTATACATACTGGAAACCACTACTGGAGATCTGATAAGTGGTACAAAATGAGCTCAAAAAAATCATTAACAAGTTAGATAAAAATGTTGATGTTTCTAAAATTCTTTCTGCAACTTAAATACCTAATCCTGTATTTTGTTCGATAGAGCCTCTTTCTCAGGTACTTGGTTGACCATTGAGTGATTTTTGAACTAATCTGTGATTCTAGGCATACCAAGAAGCACTCGAAACAGCATTACTGGAACTTCAAAGAGAAGATCCTGGGTCTTCGAGTTAATTTTGATGAAACAACTGGATAAACTGTTCTTGCAGGAATGGGAGCATTGCATTTAGAGATAGTGAATGATCGAATAAAATCTAACTATAAAATCGATGCAGATTTTTGGCAAATCCAAATAGTTTATAAAGAAGAATTTTGTTCTTCTGTGGAGCACACTGTAACTCTCAAAAATACATTAGGTAGATTATTTATTATTGTTGCTATTATTAATTTTTCTTTAGGAACACATAAACAAAATGTAATGGTCACCCTTTCATTAGTTCCTGGTGCTAAGAAATTGATTCAAACTTGATATGAGTGGCGATTCGGCTGCGAATTTGTCTCATTTATCTCCACAGACTTGGAATAAGTTAAAGGTCGGTAAAGGCTGCATTAAAAAGAGGCCCTTTGTACTCATCTGAAGTAGGTATGTTTAATGCAGTATATTTTATGATGTTAACAAAACATGTTTTTAGGTTATCAACGTCCATGCTGTTCTCCATTGGTATGAGGCTCATAGGGCTACACCTGACCCTTTGATTGTTGCTGCAGCTTCTCAGTGTGTAGCAGAGGTAATAAATTATCTGTCACCACGGGAAGAGCTATGAAAATGAATTATAGGCCTCATTGTTGTGGCCCCTATGATGAGTTCTCTCTTATAAAATATTAATCTTTTTGATTTTCTTCTTCTTGTTCTTCTTAATGATTTTTTTTTTTCTCCTCCCACTTATAGATATTAAAAGAAGAAACCAAATTGCTCGAGCCTTTCAGACTGAACGTTTCTACCATCACACTACTTCTATTTAGTGTCGTCAGATTTATCAAGGAGGCGGGGAAAAATCCTATATTATTCACAATAATGATTATAAGGTAGAAAGCATAAAATAAAAACTAAACCTTGGCAATTACTGGATTAATTTTTATGTTTTAGGAAATAGAATGTGAAGCACCTCTTTCATCTCTGTTGGACGCGAAAGATTTAAGAACGATGACATCTGGTACAGCCAACTTGTCACTGCAACTTTCTCGCTACTGTCAAGTCTCATCTGATAATGCACAACAGATCATCTGTGGTACTGCAAAAGTGAACCAAACTGCTTTGTAATCCAAGTTAGTAGCAGCTCTTTCATTTGGAGAAAAGTATCTCCTATATTTCAACCATATAATATACATTGTTAAAAGCCTAAGCAACCACATCTCAGGAAGGTTTTATCATTTAATTACATTGTCAAAATGCATATTTTTAATAGGTATGGTCCCATGTTTGATTCTAAGTTAGGTTAATCTGGTTGATCAGAAATTGATGGAACTAAGTCTTATCTAAAAAAAAGGTTCCACTTCATAAAAAACCAAGTCCGGTATTCCAAATATCCATCTTAATATCCATTGTTTAACTCCTTTTCTCAATCCCCCTGAGGAAGATGTTATTTCATCAGTGGCTACTTGCTAGGGGAGTAGTTTTTAGACTGTCAGTACTGTGCCCATAAAAGCGTGCTCCCATATTTGTGCTTCCCTCAGTTCGCAGTCGCAGTCTTCTTCCGTAATGATTTTAAAACGCTTTAAGGGGGTCAGTGCATTTAAAAAAAATTTTTTCCGGACATAACTACGTTTTTATTTTCATTGTAAACCAACTAGAAGTGTTTTAAAAAATTTTTGAAAAAAAAATCAGGTGGAAAATCCAAATTAACAGGTGGAATTTTTGACACATATGATAGATTACATAGAATAATTACTCTTTACAGTGGAATTTTTAGTTTCTATTATTTTTTATGGTATTACCTATTAAAAAACATGTTTATAAAGATATATATAAGGAACTTTGGGGGGGGGGGGGGTGTACCTACCTATCCAGTTCTGTTGAATGAAGCTCCTGCCCTGATCAACGAACAAAAAAGGCCAAATAATTTATTATTCTTTATTGAAAAAATACAAATACATAAAAACAACACAATAAACAACGTTACAAAATATAATACACATCGCTACTTAGATGCATAATAATGCAATAAATTTAGGAACTTTTTATAGTTGCATTATTATTCTTCATCTGAAGAAGCAAAAAATAAGGATAGGACAAGGTATATTTTATTGGTGATGTACAAACAGAAAAGCGAAAACTGAAAACAAATGGAATACAAGTAAAATCAATCGTCCACGTGCGATCTGGATTGCACTTTATGCTTATAGCAGATTTATTTTTATTTTTCTCTCGGCTTTTTAACTAAAATGCTCCTGCGCTGTAGGAAGGCCCTCCTTCAAGTTCTTCCATCTCCTCTTCCAACTTTGCCTGCTTTCTCTTCTGGTTCTGCCTCTCCTCTTATTGTTGGAAAAGAAATCCTTTCGGCTTTTCACTACCCTTCTTGTATCGAGGCGGCGAAGTCCTTCCACACAGAACTTCCCAGGCGC
>JACGAQ010002319.1:0-42954 GCA_014119065.1 Orius insidiosus
GTTCGCTTTAGGCTACCCCCCCCACCCCGAAGGTATTTCTTTTTTTTAGTTTATTGTTTCTCTCTAAATTGTGTTTCAGACGCAAATCAAAAGATTTGCCTCAGCGAAATGTGCGTTAAAACCGCCGCCTCGCTCATTTCCGCAATTGACAGGAGCGCCGATCCGTGTGACGACTTTTATCAGTTCGCGTGCGGGAATTGGATCAAATCCAATCCGATACCCGACGGGAAATCTGTCTGGGGTACATTCGCCAAATTGGATCAGCAGAATCAGCTAATTGTTAAAACCGCCTTAGGTAGATTAATTTGTATTTAAATCATTAAAAACAAAATTTTAATTTTATAGAAAGACCGTTCAAAGATTTTAGAAGTGAAGCAGAAAAAAGCGAAACTTTATTACAACTCGTGTATGGACGCAAATGAAACGGTTGAAGCTCTTGGAGCGAAACCGCTCCTCGATCTTCTCAAAGAAGTCAAAGGATGGAGTGTTTCTGAAGACTGGGAAACCAAAGATTCGATCTACAGGAAAAACTGCAAATATTGCAAAACAAGTATGTTGGCTATCAGACAAGACCGTTTATTAAAGGATCGAAAGAGACACAACTATTATTTCGCAAGCACTGAATTCCCCGGGTCTTTCTCTAACCCTCATCCACCCTAGACGAGAGAGGGTTGTTGCGATACTTCCGATATATCGGAATATCGATATTTTCCTTCCGATATTGCGATATTTGTACGATATTTTCCTTCCGATATCGGTTCATCCGATTTCCTTCCGATATATCGGTTCATCCGATATGTTCCTTCCGATATTTTATCCGATACGATATTCCTTACCGATATATCGCGATATTTTTACGATATGAATCCGAAAGAAAAATGGGGCAACACACGGATAACTGTTAACATCCGATGCGATATTTCGGAATTATCGCGATATTCTCCTTCCGATATATCGGTTCATCCGATATTTCCTTTATATCGGTTCATCCGATATTTTCCTTCCGATATATCGGTTCATCCGATATTTTCCTTCCGATATATCGGTTCATCCGATATTTTCCTTCCGATATATCGGTTAGAAGTGATTCTTCTCCCTCAATAATTTACAACCCGCCGCTTAATAATTATACGCCACTTAATCCTAAACCATTTTATTTATTCAAAATACGATTTTACTTCTTAGATATAACTTTCCTGGCCTATTTACGTGGGCTGTGAATGAAGATGATAGGAACTCAAGTATTTACATAATTCAGGTATAAAATTATGGAATTTAAGAAAAAGAAGAAATAAATTTTTTTTACAGATCGACCAAGGTGCTTTAATATTACCTACTCGTGACAAATATCTTAATCTGACTGATGATAATAAAAAGATACTGAAAGTATATGAAGATTATATGACAGAAGTAATTTTAATTAATATATATTAAAGAAAAAGCAAACATTTTTTTTCAGTACGGAGTTTTGCTAGGAGGTGAAAGAAATAGGACAAGGGTTTTGATGAAAAATATAATCGCTTTTGAAACTCGTCTCGCTCAAATAATGACTCCGGATGAAGACAGAAGGGACGAAGAAAAAATGTATAATTTGATGACGGTGGCTGATCTTGAAAATTTAGCTCCATTCGTAAGTAAAAGATAAAAGTATAAAATTATAATTTTTACTGAGAAAATTAGCAAAAGTCAACCCTGTTATTAGGTGTACAAATGAAACTCAGCCACAGGGTAAATTTGAATTTTGTAGATTTTAGCCGAATTTCATTTTGTACACCTAGTTGTTCATTTTTTCAAAATTTTGAACATTTTAGGCGTTAAAGTCCATCGAAAGTTGACCTTCTCCGTGTAAGAAGGTTATTGAAGTATAACCATTAAGAAGGTTAATTTTTAAAGGCTTGTAAATCGTAAACCGTTACAGATATTGAAAAAATGCAATAAATAAAATCAGGTGGAAATTCAATTCTCTTTAATTTTTATTCTATTCATTTTTTCTCTAAGAAGCACTGTTTTCAAGATAAATTTATTTTTAAAAAAAATGAAACTCAGCCACAGGGTAAATTTGAATTTTGTAGATTTTAGCCGAGTTTCATTTTGTACACCTAATAGTTAAGATTTGAATCTGCGGATTTTTGTCCAACTAAAGAGTGTTGGGCATGTAAACCGAAGATTGTAGGTTCGAATCCCACCAAGGTATAACTTTTTTAAATGCTTTTTTTTCTTCTTCCCTAATTTTCTCAGTTTATAAAATATATATTTATACACATGGTACCGTTCATCGGGTTTTGCTTGTTCTTAGATATAGCAATGTTGAATAACATTAACTGTAATTATATTATTGGTTTTAGATTTCTTGGTTGAAATATTTTAACAATGCTCTCAATCAAGTAAACAAAGAGATAACGGAAAAAGAAAGAATTGTGGTTTACGAGCCACGATATATGGCGAATCTGAGTAGCGTCCTTAGCGAATATCAAGAAACAAAAGAAGGAAGAGAGTATGTAAAAAAAAAAAAAAATATTACTTCTAACATATTTTTAGAACTTTAAATAATTATTTGGTGTGGCAAATGATGCATTCGATGAGAGTGTACTTGTCGAAAAACATTCGTGACACTTATAAAGGCATGAAGAAAGCCCTTTTGGGAACTGAAGGCGGGGAAGAACCATGGCGTTTCTGCGTATCTGACACGACGTGATTTTAGGCTTTGCAGTCGGCGCGATATATGTCAGAGAGAATTTCAATCACGAATCAAAAGCAAATGTAATTCAAAATCTTGTAAGCAATAAAGACCTTATGCTCCAATTTTCAGGCGGAATTGATGATCAATCAGGTCAGAACTGCTTTTAAAGAAAACCTTAAAGGACTCCAATGGATGGATAAAGAAACAAGAGAACTTGCTGAAAATAAGGCTGATGCCATCACTGATATGATAGGTGAATTATGTATTTGTTTATTAAAATTTTTGCTCCCAGTATCCACCACAAAATATTCTCCTCGTACGAGGGTTTGTCCCAATTCAGCGATTTTTCTCGGTATTTTTTACTTTTACATACTAACTTGTTTCAGGCTTCCCAGATTACATACTTGACCCAAAGCAGCTAGACGATAAGTATAAAGACCTTGAAATCAATGAGAAGGAATATTTTCAAAATAATAAAACGCCAATCGTTACACGTTGAGGCAAAACTTAAAGGAGCTCGGGCAGCCAGTGAATCGTACAAGATGGAGCATGACACCGCCAACAGTTAACGCATATTATACGCCAAATAGAAATCAGATCGCATTTCCTGCTGGAATTTTACAGGCACCCTTTTATGATATAAAACACCAGCAAGCGTTAAATTTCGGTGCGATGGGCGTCGTCATGGGACATGAGCTAATCCACGCCTTTGACGACCAAGGACGTGAATACGACAAATATGGAAACATGCATCAATGGTGGAATAATAAAACAATCGAAAAGTTCAAAAAGCAAACAGAATGTGTCGTCAAGCAATACTCCAATTATGAGCTCATCAATAAAAAGTTAAACAACGGAAAGCAAACTTTGGGTAGGTTCTGTACTGTGCACAAACTATAAAAATCAAACTGAGGGAAAAATTTAGGTAGTTTTAATGCAAGAGTGGAATTGGGGCTGAATCTAATGGCTACCACAATGTTAACCTGTCTTCCTGGGTTGCATTATATTAGGTGTACAAAATGAAACTCGGCCACATGGTAAATTTGAATTTTGTAGATTTTAGCCGGTTTCAGTACACCTAGTAGTTCATTTTTTCAAAATTTTAAACATTTTAGGCGTTTAAGTCCATCAAAAGTTGACCTTCTCCGTGTAAGAAGGTTATTGAAGAATAACCATTAAGAAGTTTAATTTTTAAAGGCTTGTAAATCGTAAACCGTTACAGATATTGAAAAAATGCACTAAATAAAATCAGTTGGAAATTTAATTCTCTTTAATTTTTGTTCTATTAATTTTTGTCTAGGACGCACTGTTTTCAAGATAAATGTATTTTTAAAAAAATTATTTTCCGAAAATGGTGCATCCTAGAAAAAAATAATTAAGTTCAAATTTATAGAAAATTAAATTTCCTACAATTTTTATTTATTAGGTGTACAAAATGAAACTCAGCCACAAGGTAAATTTGAATTTTGTAGATTTTAGCCGAGTTTCATTTTGTACACCTAATATTAAAAATAAGGGTAATAGAATAAAGTAGTTTGGAAAACTTATGAGGATCTAAATCCAAGGGTACTTTCGGTATCCATAGTTGAGTTGTTAAAGTGTTGGGCTAGAAAGACAAAGGTCGTATGTTCGAATCCCACCAGGGGCTTAACTTTTTTCTACTCTTTTCCTCTTCCTAGTATGCTCAGTTTTAGAAACTTTAGATAGTGTTTTCTAGTTTTACATTAGATAAATACGAGCTTTTTAGGGGAAAATATTGCTGATAATGGTGGTCTAAAAGCAGCCTATCGTGCCTACATTGATTGGACGAGTAAGCACCAAGAAGAACCATTACTTCCAGCCGTTAATCTGACTCATCGGCAACTGTTTTTCTTAAGTTTTGCTCAGGTAAAAAATTATTTTGCCCTTTTTTTTAATTTTAATTAAATATTGTAGGTTTGGTGCTCTGCTAGTACAGATGAGGCAACAAATCTTCATGTTGAGAAAGACACACATTCAATACCTAAATACAGGGTTGTTGGCTCTCTTTCGAATTTGCAAGAATTTTCTAGTAATTTTAATTGCCCCATCGGAAGCAGGATGAACCCGAAAGAAAAATGCGTTGTGTGGTAAATTTTTTTTAATGATCTCAGATTCTGTTTACCGTTTTATTTTATTGTTTCAAGTCATTTAGTTCCTTTTGTAAAAATTTTTTTTTGAAAGTTTTCATTTTAAGGGCTGTGTAAAGCCCATATAGATTTGAACTAGTCTTTAAAAAAAATTCGGTCAAGTCAAAGGGTCCAACCTAATAAAATGTCGGAACTGAACAGATTATTTTAATTTTTCGTGTACAAATCGAGCGAGACTGTTGATGATAAAGAAATATCTCATTTTTATTTTTGTAAAAGCCGTAGAGTTTTTTAAATAAAAATTGCTTTCTAGCGGCTTTGCCTATTTTTAAATTTTTGAAAATGTTTTAAATAAAAGAGTTTAACGCCTAATCGCCCTAATCACAGCGCTTTGAAAATATTTACTCTTCCTTTCGTGCCAATCAAAAGAGAAAATGTATATAGCTTGGCAGCTTCCAAAGTTTATTTGCATAATAAGTACTTAAAATGATCCATAAAATTGATTGCAAAATTTAAAAATAAAGAAACTTCATTTTATAGTGAAAGCGACACCTTTGCAGTTTACAATGTTTTTTTTAATTTATCAAAGCTAAAATAGTTAACGTCTTTAAGATGTAATGTGTTATTTTTGTAAAAATTCGTTCATTTTCTATTATAGGGGTATTTATTATTATATGTTGGATAATAAAAATAAAAGCTCCTTTGAAATGAACGATTAGTTTCGTTAGTGTTACTGTTATCTGTGATACAGCATGTCGGTGTTCTAGGCTGCGTGGATAGAATTAATGATAAACAATTAATTCGATGTATACTATTATATTATGATGTACAAAATATAATGAAATAAAAGAGAAAAACTATTTTATTCACAGATTCTCCCTAGGTTTCTTGGGATTGGTCTATCCTACTATTGGTCTATCCTACTGCAAAAGGAAAATAAAAACTACATTTTTAATAAGCATGTAAAATAAATTTAAAAAAAACTCCGAGCACAGCTTGCTTTGACAAAAGAGAAACCATTTCGAAAAAACTGTATATATTAGGTGTACAAAATGAAACTCAGCCTCAGGGGTTTTGAATTTTGTAGATTTTAGCCGTGTTTCATTTTGTACACCTAGTAGTTCATTTTTTCAAAATTTTGAACATTTTAGGAGTTAAAGCCCATCAAAAGTTGACCTACTCCGTGTAAGGTTATTGAAGTATAACCATTAAGAAGGTTAATTTTTAAAGGCTTGTAAATCGTAAACCGTTACAGATATTGAAAAAATGCACTAAATAAAATCAGTTGGAAATTCAATTCTCTTTAATTTTTATTCTATTCATTTTTTCTCTAGGACGCACTGTTTTCAAGATAAATTCATTTCAAAAAAAAAATTATTTTCCGAAAATGGTGCATCCTAGAAAAAAATAATTATGTAAGTACAAATTTATAGAGAATTAAATTTCCTACAATTTTTATTTATTAGGTGAACAAAATGAAACTCAGCCACAGGGTAAATTTGAATTTTGTAGATTTTAGCCGAGTTTCTAGGGATGAGCGATAATAACAGTCACCGTTATTTTTCACCGGTGACTTAAAAGTAGCAGTCACTATCGGTTATTGGTATTGAAAAAAGCCGGTGACTGTTATTTCAATATACGGCCGTCGGCAATACGCCGCCTCTGCACAGTGATGCAACCATGCTATTATCGCTCATTATCGTCACAATCGCAGTCCACACTTCACTTTTTGAAAATCTATAGATTTTTTAACTGATTTTTGAAAGGAATTACAAAAAGAGATCAAATAAAAATTCGCTCAAAAAATTAAAATAGGTATATTCACTTGTTGTGATTGTACCAATACCACTTGAATATCTGTTTTACTTGTTATTTTGTTGTACTTGATATCGGAATCTAATATCTATACTCTAGAGAGTAACAATAACAACACAGTAACAAAATAACAAGTAAAACAAGTAGCAAGTATTTTCTATCTGTGAATTGTAACACCGTATCTATCGTAACACCCAAGGCATGATACTATGAAAATCACCATAAATAACAGTCACCGTTATTTTTCACCGTTATTTAAAAGTAGCAATCACTACAATCACTGTTACCCGAAAATCACCATATCGCTCATCCCTACGAGTTTCATTTTGTACACCTAATAGGTTCGTCTAAGCATCGACAAACCATAATACCTAATTATGGTTTGTCGATGGTCTAAGGCTGAAAGTGGGGTTTTTTAATCAACGTTTTTGCACAGAACAACAGTGTTTTGTTGTTTTTGTTGTTCTGTGTTTTTGTTGTTCTGTGTCAACGTTGGTAAACCTCCAAAAGTTTAAAACACTCGAAGGTTTCACATATTGATCTTTGATAAACAACAATGACTAACTGTCAGTTTCTCTTTTAAAACAAAAATGTGCTGTTAACTAAAAGATAAAATATGTCTTCGAAATGTTCAGATATCGGATGTTTCAAATCTTTAATCTCGAATCTGATCAATTCGACTGTCCTTTCCGTCGACCAGATCGGCGTAGTTCCTTGGTCGCTCCTCTTATGGATTATTTGGCTTTTCTTGCATACAATTTATAAAAAAATATTTCAGGTAAATTCATCGAAAATGGTAGAATGTTGGGCTGAAGTTAGTGGATCAAAGTTATTTATTTATTCTTATGGCTTCCAAAGATTCATGAAGTAGTTGTAGAAATAAGAGTGGTCCAAATATGTGCTAAAACTACAAAACTCTGGTTTTTGGTGGCTACAAAAACATATGCAGTCCTCTTAATCTCTCCCACGTCCACTTTTCAGGTTTTGTACTGTCCTTTGCTGGATAAGCACCTTTTTCACTGGATTTTTGGGTGTTTTTCAGCAATTTTATGGTCTTTTGCCAAACTAACTGAATTTTGGGACGGTGTTCCTTTTCCAGTTAAACACCTTTTCTCCTAAAATAATATCGTTCTCTATATCCTGTAAAAATGGTTATTTGTTGAATTTTCAGCATCTTCATCGCCGTTTGTCCGTTCCAGAGCCATGGAGAGGTCGGCTGATCAATGTATACTGGGTGCTTGCTTTCACCGGAATCACGATTCCGTTCGCCTTTCAAAACCTTGACCTAAATCTACACGACGCTCGAAAACGTCACAGCGAAATTTTAGAGACGCAAAAATGGCTTGAAAAATCCTCCTTTTCAGTACAGACTAAAATTTCGTACGTCCTCCTCAGCGGCTTCTACCTAAACAACATCTGCGAAACTTGCATCGAACGCGGTTTCAAAAATATTGAATTTCTCATACACGAATTTCTCGCCATTTTTTTTATAACGACTTTTCCTCTGCGGTGTATCCTGTTTGGAATCGCCTTCATTCTTGTCATTAACATTGAAAAATTAACTGTTGAAATCGTTAAATTAACCAACACATTGGCAAATATATCTAACTCTCAAGTTCTACACTATATTTCTTATAGTGTTTTTTGCCTCCATGCTTGGATATGGTTCGTTAATTTTTTTTTCCTTTTCTAATAATGATTGAAATTTTAGGTCGTATTTCTATTTGTATATTATTCCCAAGTACTTCCTTTTAAAATTTTTTACTAAAATGAAACACGTCGACGATATGCAACAGCTTTCTGTTATGTTAGCTTCGACGTTTTCACTTTGGGCGTTTTACGTTTTAGATGTTTCTACATCGGTAACTTTTCATTCTTCTAAATTTTTTTGTTTTTTAATTTAAAATTTTTAGCCATTTAGTAAAATAATAATGAACTGTTTAAACAGTCGACGAACACCCTTGAAAATGTCCTTTATGAAAATAGCCATTTGTTTGAGGAAGTTTCTCTTAACGGAACTCACCCACAGGATACAGATTTTGTCGAAACGAGGCAAGAAAATAATATTTCAAGCGGAAATAAAAAAAGAGAAAATCTATTAATGTTGTATCACACAGTAAAATGTAATTTAACATATCAACATTTTTTTATCATGCTTAATTTTTCTTTTTTGAATTTCAGGTGTCATCAGAATCAGAAGAAAACTCAATAGAATAAGAAGCAAGAAAAATTCCCTGACAGCAGAAAATGGACAAAACTAAACCAACTTTTGTCAGGAAAGGATTTGTTTTGTGGCTGTTATTTTTTTTCTAGTCGCTTTTTTATGTTTTTACCAAACTATGATTTTACTGTTTCTAGTCATCATTTGATCAATGAAACCTCAACCGATCCTTTTATGCCAAATAAAGTTTGGAGTGGAGACGTATTGACATAATGCGGTTCGCCATAATGTATTTGACCATAAAATTGCAGAAATTGCGAGTTACCTAAAATCTGCGACTCGACATAAAGAAAATAGTAAAAAACGTTCACCATAATGCATTTGAACATAATACATCTCACCATAAAGAAGAGATTTAACACTTGTTAACATAACGCAGTTGAACATAAAGGCATAAAAAAAAGGGGGGGGGGGCAGCAAACGAGCAAGCCTATTTTCGCCGTTTAAAATGCGATTATGGCGTAACGAAATTAACCCTAAAACTTGACAGTTCACCATTATGCAATTCCCACATCCTTGTGAGAGGAAAAAAATTAACCCCTTGTGTCATAAAACGAGCCGATCCCATTGGTTGCCTGATTGCTTTTCCTAGTTTATGGTGAGAAGCTTTATGTTGAATTGCATTATGGTGAACTGTCAAGTTTTAAGTTTTTCTTCGTTTTGCCATAATCGCTATTCAAACGGCGAAAATAGGCTTGCTCTTTGGCTGTCCCTAGTTTATGGTGAGATGTATTATGCCCCAAACAACAGAAACAGTTTTATGGCGAATCAGCAAGTTTAAAGAGAGGCGTTTATGGTGATTGCACTTTTTTTATGTCAACTTGTCATTCATGTCGAAACGCTTTATGTTGAAATGCATTATGCTCAAAATTTTTAAACTTTTGAAAGCTTTTGTTCAATTGTATTATGCCCAAAGCATTGTGGTGAACTACAGATTTTATGTCGAAATGCAGTTTTTTTGCGTTCGACTGCTTTAGGATAAAATGCGTTATGTTGAACGGTGTTCTCCCTCTAGTTTGTGGACGTCAATTTGTATGGAATAAAGTTTTTTATTTATTTACTGGTTTTCATTCCATTCATAGATAACCGTCTGTTATTATAGTGAAGATTACATCATGATTTTGTCTGGAGCTGAAAGGATGATTCTGTGAAAATTTTGAGAAAAGCGACTTGTTTTCTGGAAAAAAGATGGCAGCTCAGTATAAATTTTCCTTTGGAGGTCTAAAAGACCCACTTCACCAAAACTTTTGTAGCAGCGATAATTTTATTACTGACCAATTTAATACCAGTATGGGTCTAGGGTCAAAATGACCAATGGTATGAACATTTATGGAAAGAAGAGGCCCTAAGACCACTTTTTCAGGGCTTTTTGATCTTTTCACGCCAGACACTTATTGAACTGGATTTTTAGGCGTTTTTCACCTGAGAAACAACTTTTTTATTCTTTATATTTCTTTGTGATTTTTTCAGAACAAAATTTTTAGTCAAAATGCGCCTTTTGCCCCCCCCCCCCCCCCGACTTTCTGTTTATTTTATTCTTTTGGGGTCCTTTCTTCTGCTGTCAAGATTCATATTTCCGCGCCAAATAAAAAAGAAGGAGGGGATTACTTCCTTGTACAAAATATCCCGAAAATCATCCTTTGTTAAGGTTTAAATTAAACTTTATCAATTTAAAAATGAAAATGAACTTCTAATTTGCCTTCTAAATCTTTCAATAACAAAATTCGAGGTAAAAATCACAAAAGAGCCCCTAATTAAGAAGGCAACTCCTGGGCCCGATGCGGACAAACTAGTCCTTGCCTCAGCCACCATTGACATTATTTCATTGATCAATGTTTAGAGGTGTGTAGGGGGTTTTATATGTGTTATTTAGATTATTTTTTAAATTTGTTTATTATTGCCTTAAATTTAAGTACTTCGGTACTTTAACTAACGTTCTGGTGATGTATTTAAGATTATATATTTTAATATTCAGTGCTTTAATAACTGTGGGGATCAGGCCGTCTTTTGCTGAAGACGTAAGTATTATTTTAGCCCTTCTTTGTTGTTTTTATTCTCTAATTTTATTTATAGAATTATTATTATAAATTTTAATTACGCCGTAACTCTAATTATTAATTTGTCTTCTATGTTTCGAGATTTCGTCCTGACCCGATTTATTTTTATTGACTCTCCTGAAGGGGAACCCTTTTTAAGGCTGAGCCGTGTCCGCTCCATGGTGGGTCGCACCTGTCGTATTTTTTACTCGGTTTTACTTTATTTTATTCATTTTATCGGTCCCTTTTAATTAATCAGCGATAAATTATCTAAAAATTACGTTGTTTTTATCGATTTCCGTTTTTTTCGCTTTATTTCAAATTAAGGAACAATTTATTTTCAATATTTCTTTTTATTGCGATCTCCATTTTACATAAATATTTCCTTTACCTATAATTCAATTTATAAAATATTCTTTTGTATGTATTAAAGAATCTTATCTAGACCTGCAGTTCTGCTCTCATTTCATCTATTCAAATTCAAATTTTAGGTTGATTTCTTTTTTCTTTTTTGAAATCTATTTTGTATATAAAGTACACTTAAGTTTTTATTTTTCAAAAATTAAGGTACACTTAGGTTTTATTTTTGAAAAACTAAAATGTTTACAGCATATTGGTGGGTTTCTGTTATAAAACATAATCCTTTGTCCTAAGGACCAAAAATTGAAAATCTTCTTTTATTTATTTATTAAATTAAATCAAGTTAAGCAGGCATATCATTATTATTAAAGACATCTATTGTTATTTCTGATTTTTAAATTAAAAATATTAACCACTGTATTGTGGGGAAAAAATTAATTTAAACAAAAAGGCTAGATCATGTTGAGGATGATGTCTACAGCTCAATTTTTTTTGCATTTAAAACTGGTTGAACTAGCAAGTTTTTGGGATTTTGTTGAATTACAACGCTAAATATTAGGCGTACAAAATGAAACTCGGCTAAAATCTACAAAATTCAAATTTACCCTGTGGCTGAGTTTCATTTTGTACACCTAATAAATAAAACTTGTAGGAAATTTAATTCTCTATAAATTTGCACTTAATTATTTTTTTCTAGGATGCACCATTTTCGGAAAATAATTTAAAAAAAATAAAAGTTAAGATTACTCGAAATGAGAAATAGTTTTTAAAAAGAAACTTTATTATTTTCACAAGGTAAAATTTAGAACATGCTCACACACCTCCAACACTAAGACTAACGTTTACAATCGGGGGATCTATATAATAAGTTTTCGTTTTCATTAGCTAAGTTCTTTTTTATCTGGAGCCAGTGTCTAGGTGTCTCCTATTGCGTTGACGTTTTCTATGTCTTTTGTGATAACTTAATTTATCTTGAAAACAGTGCGTCCTAGAGAAAAAATGAATAGAATAAAATTAAAGAGAATTAAATTTCCAACAGATTTTATTTAGTGCATTTTTTCAATATCTGTAACGGTTTAAGATTACAAGCCTTTAAAAATTAACCTTCTTAATGTTATACTTCAATAACCTTCTTACACGGAGAAGGTCACTTTTGATGGACTTTAACGCCTAAAATGTTCAAAATTTTGAAAAAATGAACTACTAGGTGTACAAAATGAAACTCGGCTAAAATCTACAAAATTCAAAACCCTGTGGCTGAGTTTCATTTTGTACACCTAATAAATTGGAATTTTTACTTTCTTGAAAGAAAATAAGCATGATACCCTTGATAGATTGTTCAATATGATTTCCGATATACCCCCCCCCCCATCCTAAAATACCATTTTTATCACTTAAGAAGTGGCAATCAAAATACCTCACCGATTGTGGCTGAAAAGTGTTAAGAAATTGAAGGTGGAAGTCGTATTGAGCCATCTTTCATGGGTATCCTAGTATCTTTTTTTTAATGGGGGAAAAAATCAACAGATATTATGGGTTTTGGAAACGGGTCTTTCAGGATCAGTTAGACTATTATTTTTATTTTTTATTGCATTTTCTTCAGATTCATAAATGTTTTATATAAATTAGCTATGTTCCGACTGCAGTTTGAAACTCCTGGAGCATGCACAGAAGGATTTGGACGTCAAATTTGCGTCGTTCAAATCTGAAGTCAAATTTGACATGTAAATCCTTCTGCACATGCTCCAGAAGTTTCAAGCCAGTTTCAAAATGCGGTTGGAACAAAGCTATTATTTTCCAAACATCCTTTTCGCCGCATTTTCTCGTGTTTCTTCGGTTCTTTTATCTCTCCCATGGACAGGAAATGCTTTGTACACATTATTTATGTCCTTTGCCCAATAAACGCCCTTTTCATTGGACTATAACTAGCAAATTTTACCCAACTTTAAATGATATAGAACTGTACGGCCACTCCCTAGGGTAATTGGCCCCTGAAAGGGCGCCATGGCATTATGGCGAAAGTCCCCGCCTGGGTCCTGCACTCCCCCCCCCCCCCTGTAAAAACCTGTTACAAGGGTTAGACAAAGAAGAAAAGAATAACATAACACTTCCTATATTTCGTAGAAAAAACATAAAATTTTGAAGCCATAAAATGATATCTCCTAGTATATTATCGGTCTAATTGTTGGCCATTCAAAGAAAATTGAGTTATGCAACTTTCAAGGCTTTAAGTGCAACTATTGTGATAAAAAGAATAAGACGCAGAAAAATCATTTTAAAATTTTTGGTTGAAAAAACTGTTTACAGGATGTCCAAGGTTTGCTTTAAAAAAATGTTGACATAACTGAGCTCAGGAAGCAAGTCAGCATTCTTCCACAAAATTTTAATAAAATAATCATTTTTCTATTAAAAAATAATAATACGAAGTTTATTTAAAGAAAAAATTATTTTTAAAGTGTTAAAATATTTTATGACTAAGAAAAGGGGGAAACTTGTATCAACATTTCCTTTGATCTATGTTATTAATGCCTTTTAATCTTTTCAGATGAAAAGCCTTGTGGTTTCCTTTTTTCATTTAAAAAATATAAATTGAGAAATTCTTTTTATTTTTAATAGTCATATATTTCGCATAAGCTTAAATATTTGATTAAAAACTAAATTAAAAGAGTGTTTTTTTTTCTTTCTTTTTTTCTGATTTTTAAAATAAGTTAAAATTTTTTACCAATTTTATTATTTATTAGGTGTACAAAATGAAACTCAGCCACAGGGTTTTGAATTTTGTAGATTTTAGCCGAGTTTCATTTCGTACACCTAGTAGTTCATTTTTTCAAAATTTTGAACATTTTAGGCGTTAAAGTCCATCAAAAGTTGACCTTCTCCGTGTAAGAAGGTTATTGAAGTATAACCATTAAGAAGGTTAATTTTTAAAGGCTTGTAAATCGTAAAACGTTACAGATATTGAAAAAATGCACTAAATAAAATCTGTTGGAAATTCAATTCTCTTTAATTTTTATTCTATTCATTTTTTCTCTAGGACGCACTGTTTTCAAGATAAATTTATTTAAAAAAAAATTATTTTCCGAAAATGGTGCTTCCTAGAAAAAAATAATTAAGTACAAATAGAGAATTAAATTTCCTACAATTTTTATTTATTAGGTGTGCAAAATGAAACTCAGCCACAGGGTAAATTGGAATTTTGTAGATTTTAGCCGAGTTTCATTTTGTACACCTAATATTTGATTAAAAACTAAATTAAAAGAGTGTTTTTTTTCTTTCTTTTTCTTCTGATTTTTAAAAATAAGTTAAAATTTTTTACCAATTTTATTATTTATTTTACTGTTTTAATATTTTCCTACTTCTAATTTTGTATCTAAACTTTGTATTAACTTTTTTTTTATACAGAAAAAATCAACGACAAGTAAATCGAATTGGTCAGTGCCACTAAAAGAATCAAAAGATGGCGGTGACATTTATATTGATGATGTCCTGGAAGGATCGGGGAATAACCAAGAGATGAGAGAAGATCTCGAATCCAGCGGATCCGGATTCGGCCCAGACGACGAAGACGGCGAAGAACCTGGTAAAATCAAAAATCCTCTTTTTTTATGGTCCCATTTTTTATTACGCAACAATTCTTGAGAAGGAAGTTATTTAATGTTTTTTTGAAAGTGGGAAGGGGGACGTTTCGTTGTTGCATGCTGAAGTGGCTCGTGGCCTTAAAAGTCTCATTAGAACACTCATGGCCTCTAGAATTCAATAGCCAGCTGCATGCAAATCTTACCCCTCCTTTTCTCAATAAGCTCGCATTGTAATTCAAAACATGTTTTCCCTATTTTAAAAACTATAAATGCCTCAAAATGAATTTGAAACCGTATTATCCAGGAAAAATGCCTACTTGATAAAGTTATCAAAAATCGAAAATGCTACTTGATAAGGGAAAAATGCCTACTTGATAAAGTTATCAAAAATCATCAACAAGCCTAACTAAAGTTTGTAGAAAAAGGTTAAATTATTCAAAAATAAAATATGCTTTAACATCTAAAATTTATGTCTCTTCTTCCGTTTTTCAGGAAAGGATATCAAAGAAAAAGAAGATAAACCAATAATTTTCACCAAAGACGACCAAAGTCGAAACATTCTCCCAGTGAATACGGGAACAAACAAAGAAGTAAAAGAAGAAAAAAAAATCATTGTTCATTGTTTAATTTTGTTCGTTTTTTTCTCAGGTGCCAGATATTGACATTGAAAATACAAACAGCATCACAAATAGGGTTCTGAAAGAGGACGACCCACCAGAAGACAACAGACACGGAAACGGAGTCATAGTTATGAACACAAAACATGAAGAAAGAGCGACTTCTTTCTTCGCTCAACCTGGCATCCTGGCTGGTAATTATCTTTATTTTGTCAGTTTTCATCAAAGAAAATCTTACATATTGAAGCTTTACCTCTAGCACAGCCAGACTCAGGAGAGTCAATTGAGTCTGTAGCCAGGCTTTTTTCGCTGGTTAAGTTGAAAAACGTCTCTTTTATCAGTTTTTTAGGCGTTTTCTTTATCTTTCGTTTGTGTAACCTAGCTCTAGCTCAGCCAGACTCAGGAGAGTCAATTGAGTCTGTAGCCAGGCTTTTTTCGCTGGTTAAGTTGAAAACGTCTCTTTTATCAGTTTTTTAGGCGTTTTCTTTATCTTTCGTTTGTGTAACCTAGCTCTAGCACAGCCAGACTCAGGAGAGTCAATCAAGTCTGCAGCCAGGCTTTTTTCGCTGGTTAAGTTGAAAAACCTCTTTTATCAGTTTTTTAGGCGTTTTCTTTATCTTTCGTTTGTAACCTAGCTCTAGCACAGCCAGACTCAGGAGAGTCAATTGAGTCTGTAGCCAGGCTTTTTTCGCTGGTTAAGTTGAAAAACGTCTCTTTTATCAGTTTTTTAGGCGTTTTCTTTATCTTTCGTTTGTGTAACCTAGCTCTAGCTCAGCCAGACTCAGGAGAGTCAATTGAGTCTGTAGCCAGGCTTTTTTCGCTGGTTAAGTTGAAAAACGTCTCTTTTATCAGTTTTTTTAGGCGTTTTCTTTATCTTTCGTTTGTGTAACCTAGCTCTAGCACAGCCAGACTCAGGAGAGTCAATCAAGTCTGCAGCCAGGCTTTTTTCGCTGGTTAAGTTGAAAAACGTCTCTTTTATCAGTTTTTTAGGCGTTTTCTTTATCTTTCGTTTGTGTAACCTAGCTCTAGCACAGCCAGACTCAGGAGAGTCAATTGAGTCTGTAGCCAGGCTTTTTTCGCTGGTTAAGTTGAAAAACGTCTCTTTTATCAGTTTTTTAGGCGTTTTCTTATCTTTCGTTTGTGTAACCTAGCTCTAGCTCAGCCAGACTCAGGAGAGTCAATTGAGTCTGTAGCCAGGCTTTTTTCGCTGGTTAAGTTGAAAAACGTCTCTTTTATCAGTTTTTTAGGCGTTTTCTTTATCTTTCGTTTGTGTAACCTAGCTCTAGCTCAGCCAGACTCAGGAGAGTCAATTGAGTCTGTAGCCAGGCTTTTTTCGCTGGTTAAGTTGAAAAACGTCTCTTTTATCAGTTTTTTAGGCGTTTTCTTTATCTTTCGTTTGTGTAACCTAGCTCTAGCACAGCCAGACTCAGGAGAGTCAATCAAGTCTGCAGCCAGGCTTTTTTCGCTGGTTAAGTTGAAAAACGTCACTTTTATCAGTTTTTTAGGCGTTTTCTTTTATCTTTCGTTTGTGTTATTTCAAAAAGATGTTTTGTTCCAGAACTCCCCTTTCAGATGGTTTCTGAATTTTTTGTCTAAAAATCCTATTTGATTTTTTATGAAAATGTATGCCTTTTTTTCAATATTGCTGAATATGAGGTTATTTTTGTCATGAAAATTTTTCCTGAGTTAACCTTTTTTGTGGGAATTTTTTTTCCTAAACCCTGGGAATTATATTTTTGATTACTCCAAACCTCTTTTTTAAATATATTTTTGCTTAGTAAAATCCTACTACAATGATAAAGAGTTTTATTGCTACGATTCATTCTATTTTTAATGTGTCATGATAATTTTTAACAGGTTCAATTTGTTTCATCCATTCAAAAACTGAGTGAAAATACAATAATCTTGATGATTCAAGGTTTAGAGATTTCTTCAGTCTTCCATTTTTCATCCTTTCATTTCACGTTAAAAAACTTGAGTGAAATTTTTATTCTGATTTTTCAGATACCTCATTTGAAAAATGGAAAATTCTCCTCGATAACTTCAGTCGAGCTTTAAATGCGTCTGAAAACGAGTCTCCGTTAAAACTCCTTCTTTCCTCTTCCCTTGAGGTCGCCTCCGACGTTCAGAACGTCCGTTATAAAATGTCGACCGATTTAAAAACAAATAAAACGGACGAAAATTTCGAAATTTTACAAAACGATCGCGATTCGACCGATGAGAACGATAATCTCAGAAACGTATTCGCATCCTCCGATATGCTATTCTTTCGAAGTCTTCTCCCCGAAATATCTTCTCTCAATGTGACCCAAAAAGTCAAATTTAGAAGTCTCGTTTTACAAGCTTTAGTCCAAGTTTTATCCAAAGAATAAATTCATTTATATATTGTACGAAAAAAGTTATTGGCCATTCTTTTGGACCATGACGTCTAACATGCGTCTTATAAAAATCTTATAAATATTTTCATAATTCAAATAATTGTTGATAGGATTTATTCTTATAAATATTTTCTTAAAATACAAATGATGTTAATAGGATTTATTTTCTGTTTCAAACCTTATAATTTATAACCTTGTTAAGGTTATTATTAAGGTTTACTTAGATATTGAAATTTTCTTACCCATTGGATAGCTTGCCTATTTCAATGTTCTATTTGTTTAACATTTTTGAAGATCATAAAACTATTCTTAGTTTTTGCGATTTTTTAGATAAACTTACCTTTTTCTTGGGTCCATTTAGGGTTTTGTAGGATAAAAAAAAACATTTTGCATCATTTAACTTTATTATGACATTCCGGAATTTTACCTTTCGATTTGTCTTTGAAGTAAAAAGCTCGAAGTTCCCGCAGGTGTTCTTGGCTAGGATTCCGCCCGACGACTGCCTCACATCCTTTAATTTGTTTTAATAAATCGGACGTTGTATTATATTTTTGATTAATGGCCCCGTTCAGTAAATTGACACTTCCAATTAATCTTGTTCTTCAATGAAGACAAAAATTACTTTTTATGGTGCTTTCGAGAACCCGACAGGATTTTAGACACCTCGCTCTTTTGGCTGAGAAATCGTTTTTGATAGACTTTAGGGGATTTTCCACTCTTTTTCTGCTGAAAACCTGTTTACAGGATTTTTAGGTTTTCATTGTTCAATTTTTACCTGATTTTCGGGCGTCTTGGACCTAAGAAATCCCCTGTTTGTCCTTGAGGTTTCACTGTGTTTAGCCGGTGTTTAGCCACTTATGTTTTTCAAACGTGTTCCTTAAATTTTTAGCCAAAAAACCCCTTTTCTCCCTAAAAACCCACTTTTCACCTGATTTTCCGGCTAGTAGCCCCTTGCCATATATCATACCCAATTTTTGGCCTAAGAATTTCTCTATTCGCAAACTTTTGAGGCGTTCTTGATTTTTGAGCCACGAAACTTTTTCTTATGGGATTACATTTCATTGCTGTTTCTGTTTTACTTTTTTTTGTTGTCAAAGAAGTCACTGATTTGTTTCTGTTCTAGCTGTGATTGGCGGCGCGGTTGTCGGTCTACTCTGTGCAATCCTGGTCGTCATGTTCATCGTCTACAGAATGCGGAAGAAAGACGAGGGCTCCTACGCACTCGACGAACCCAAACGATCTCCGACATCAAACTCGTACTCGAAAAATTCAAACAGAGAGTTTTACGCCTGAGGTCCACCTCGCTCTCCATTCCTAAGTTGAACAATAACACAATAATCCCCTTCTTTTATTTTTTGTGCCATCTCCTTTTTTATTCAACTGCCATCTATTTATTTTTTACCAAATATCTTCTCCATTCCCAATATTCTAAATTGTGAATAATCATATTTGTGTATACTGTGTGGATGCTTATGTGTATTCGAATAGTGATAAGTTAGTGTATACTCATTTTAAAATGAAATTTTTTAAGCCAATTAATTAGGTTTCAATGGAGAAGCTAGGGTTTCCGTTTTTATTGTTCAATTTTATCGCTCTCTATAGTTTCTTCGATAGTCTGATTTTCATCGATGGAACAAAGCGCAGCCGGTGAATGAAGGTTGTATCCTCAATTCTGTGCTAACCATTATGTAAATATATTTTTCTCCCTTCCCATAATTATTTGCTCTTAGACTCATTGTAGTATATTACTAGAAAAAAAATATTAACAATATTTAATTCATTTTATTATTTTTTGTAAATATCGCCTTTTTTTTTTCTAAATTATTCATGTTTTTCGGGTCTTCGCATAAATTTAAAAAAACAATTTTTAAAAATATTTTGCAATAATGTATTTTTTGATGTCTGGATGTGAAAAGTTAGATCCGCATTAGAGTCACGATAGTCGGTTTGCATCTGCAAACTTTTATAATATTCCCTCCTTGAAAAATGCCATTTTAAAAATTTCAGACTTCTGCAATTTTTTTATATTTTGTTACTTTATTATTTAAGACTTTTATGTACAAATTTTAACTGGTTATATTTTTAAAACTTTTTGTTTTTAATCTCACTCTTGATTCCTTTTAGACTTAAGTGTTCCGAAAGTAATAAAAAAAATTATTTCCAGCCATATCTAATGGTAATATAATATACCATATCCAAAAATCTCAAAAGTTTATATATTATATAGATATGCTTAAAAATAATGCATATTGTATTTTCACCGTGTATATGTCAAAAATTCACACAACAAATAGTGTTTTAGTGTGTGGCTGATGAAATTACTGAATTAAGCTAAATGAAAATATCTTGTGTAATTGTATATTATTTAATTACCTACATACTTAACAAGTATTGTATCTAATAAACATTTTGTTATACCTGAGAGTGAGTTTTCTTTTGCGAAACGAGTGGGAATACACCCAAAGATTCGGAAAACCCAAAAACTTGATGTTTCGGGATTGAAACGCCCGGAAATCCAGAATAACAAAAAAAGAGAATTTTCGTGCTAAAAAGAAAACCCCCCGAAAATCCAGAAGAGAGGCTTTAGACCACAAAAAAAGTATAAAATAGATTTCTTTCTCCGCAATTAAATTCTGGCTCCGATTTTGGGCGGGATAATAATTAACTTTGTTCCAACCACAGTTTGAAACTCCTGGAGCATGCGCAGAAGGATTTGGCCATCATATTTGACGTCGTTCAAATCGTTTTCCATCAAATCTGAAGTCATTTGACGTCCAAATCCTTCTGCGCATGCTCCAGGAGTTTCAAACCAGTTTTAAACTGAGGTTGGAACAAAGCTATTATTTATTTGCAGTGCTATTATTAACAGTCAACATCTTACATTTTAAACTAAATAACACGTCTGCTATATTTTTAATGAATGAAAATTATGTTATTAATTATTAGGTGTACAAAATGAAACTCGGCCACAGGGTAATTTGAATTATGTAGATTTTAGCCGAGTTTCAGTACACCTAGTAGTTCATTTTTTCAAAATTTTAAACATTTTAGGCGTTAAAGTCCATCAAAAGTTGACCTTCTCCGTGTAAGAAGGTTATTGAAGTATAACCATTAAGAAGTTTAATTTTTAAAGGCTTGTTAATCGTAAACCGTTACAGATATTGAAAAAATGCACTAAATAAAATCTGTTGGAAATTTAATTCTCTTTAATTTTTATTCTATTCATTTTTTCTCTAGGACGCACGGTTTTCAAGATAAATTTATTTAAAAAAAAAATTATTTTCCGAAAATGGTGCATCCTAGAAAAAAATAATTAAGTACAAATTTATAGAGAATTAAATTTCCTACAATTTTATTTATTAGGTGTACAAAATGAAACTCAGCCACAGGGTAAATTTGAATTTTGTAGATTTTAGATGAGTTTCATTTTGCACACCTAATAATAAAATCGTGGTAACAGGGATTTTGTTTCGTATAATGTTTATGTTGGCAACATTGTTAGTAGTTCTTGATGACTCCTTTTATGGTTATAAGTTGCTCCTTTTCCTCCTCACCCCTTGCACCTACTTTATCCTGTTTTAGGCCAAGCCCTTGAAGCGCATCTGTCAAAAACTATGATCTTTAATTTCTGGTAAGATTCAAAGAAAATGAGCAAAACTAACATTTGCGTTTTAATCAATAACCACCCGACCGATATCGTCCTTTATAATTATAACGATAAACTCTTTGTCTTTTTGACCCAAACGAAAAAGTCCGGTTCCCTTATTTTGGTGAAGAAGGAAGATTTCTTGAGGGAAGACCAGGAGAAACTTTATACGATTTCGCAGCTTCTGGGGAGCGACGGCGAAGAGACTTGGGCTTTTTGAGGACCGTTTCTGAAAAAGTAGATATACCCAAAACGACACTTTTCTCAGTCTGCTTGAAAGACTATTCGTTGCCAACTTTAAATTCTGTTGTCGAGGGTATTAACAAAATTAAAACGTGGTGAATTTGAATCGAGGTAAATATATCTTTGAGGGTACTTTTTAGCTGGTGTATGGTACGTGTGCTTCCCATGGATTTCATCCAAAAAAAGATTCTGGTCATGCTGGCATAATCCCCTCTTTTTGTCTTACTTGTTAGAGCTGTAAATATACAGGGTGTCCGGAAACATCTGGGAGAGCGTTAAAAAGTGGTTTTATGAAAAAAAGTTAAATGTAAACCCCCCAGTTTAAATCAAAGAATTTGATGGTGTAGTTTAAAATGCCTTTGGATATACAGGATGCCCCAACAGAACCTAACTTCGTTATTTCAAATGAGAACCCCTATTTTTTATTTCAGATTCTTAATCTACGCAAAATTTCAAGTAGATTTGACTATTTTTATGACCATTTTCGACAACTTTATTTAAAAATGTCAAATTTTAGCGTTTTTTGCGCTAAAATCCGTTAAAATCGGCCTAAGAGACTTTTTTTTCCGAAGATTCCAACTGTCACAAATTCGAGCATCTTCACATTCTGCATCATGAGATTTCGTCACTAACGGCCTTTTTTCATGTTAGAACCCAAATTCCTTACTTCAGAATTGAAAATTAGCGATTTGTTAATAATTTTAATTTTTGATGCACAAACACCAAAGGCGATGTAGCACTTTCAAAATTTGTGGTCCGAAAGAAAAATTCCTTTCAACAATCGCTGATTTTCATTTCTGAACTAAAAATTTGGGTTTATTTTAACGGATTTTAGCGCAAAAAAAACGCTAAATTTTGACATTTTTTAAAGTTTTCGTAAATGGTCATAAAAATAGTCAAATCTACTTGAAATTTTGCGTAGGTTAAGAAGATGAAATAAAAAATAGGGGTTCTCATTTGAAATATTAGGTGTACAAAATGAAACTCGGCTAAAATCTACAAAATTCAAATTTACCCTGTGGCTGAGTTTAATTTTGTACACCTAATAAATAAAAATGTAGGAAATTTAATTCTCTATAAATTTGTACTTAATTATTTTTTTCTAGGATGCACCATTTTCGGAAAATAATATTTTTTTTAAATAACTTATCTTGAAAACAGTGCGTCCTAGAGAAAAAATGAATAGAATAAAAATTAAAGAGAATTAAATTTCCAACAGATTTTATTTAGTGCATTTTTTCAATATCTGGAACGGTTTACGATTTACAAGCCTTTAAAAATTAACCTTCTTAATGGTTATACTTGAATAACCTTCTTCACGGAGAAGGTCAACTTTTGATGGACTTTAACGCCTAAAATGTTTAAAATTTTGAAAAAATGAACTACTAGGTGTACATGAAACTCGGCTAAAATCTACAAAATTCAAATTTACCCTGTGGCTGAGTTTCATTTTGTACACCTAATAACAAAGTTAGGTTCTGTGTGGGACACCCTCTATATCTAAACACATTTTACAATCAAATTCTTTGATTTAAATTAGGGGGGGGGGTAGGGTATATTTAACTTTTTTTTCATAAAACCACTTTTTAATGCTCTCCCAGACATGTGCCATGTATTTCTGGACACCCTGTATACACCTGCCAGCACGATTCTCGAACCTTTTTGTTCATTGGTTTTTCTCACTCTTTATTTTCTAGACCTTAATTTATTTTGTATTATTTTTGTTTTGTTTCAGATTTATCAATTTTAAAGATAAAACCACAAATGCCTGGGTAAGTAACTAAAATAAAAACGACAACAATAATGGTGGTGGAGGAGGGGGCCTACTGTCTGAAATTTTCCTCAGGTTTTTTTGTCCATGAAACCCCATTTTTAACGGATTTTTTTTTGCATTAACGGTTACTTAGGATTTTCTTTTTAGCTCCTTTTAGAAGAAATCTTCTTCAATGCTTTTACCTCGGTTTTTTTAACGTGAAATCTCATTTTATTTATTTATGTGTCCGGATTTTGGCAAAAACTACTTTGTTGTCTATTTGTCAATTGTTGCTGCCCTGAAAACTGATTTGTGTTTCTGTGCAATTAACATCATATCAGATTAAAAATTCAAAAAATCAATTCAAATATGCCCCTCGAAAGCATTTTTATTCATTTTACTTACCATGAAAATATAAACGCAATAAAATTTTTAATCGATTGCATCAAAACAAACAGAGATAAAAGTATGCCAACTGTAGAGATAAGTTGTTAAAAAAATTTTTTCCTTTTACAATTTAATGCTTGAGTCTACCAGATTTGTGTCCTTGACTGACGAGATCGTTTGGGAATGTTTAACAGTCCGTTAATAGTGTTGAATAATTTAAAGAAGTGATTGAAAACAGTTTTGTCTTTTCTCATTTTCTGATGAACCGCTTACCGAATTTTCCTGCGATGTCGGCTCGAAATCCTAACTTGAGTCCGCCGCCAGTGCAAGTTCTTTCGTTGGATCATTCAGACCTTTATTTGAGACGTATGAAAGACGATAATGAAATCGATGATTACGAAGTTCTCGACTTCTCTGGACAAGAGGAGTTGCAAGTTGAAATCGTTTCACCCCCACCCTATAAACCTCGGTAAAAATGACTTCTTTTTTAATATTAAAACAAAGATAAGATTTTTTTTAGAATTTAAATGAAAACACATTCTTGCATAGTTTGCTTTTATCTTTTGTTTTTTTTTCGTCTAATAGACAAGAAAATGCAACAAGTCAAAGATTAATTATTTTTATACTCCAAGATTTAAATTTACAATTTATATTATGATTAAAATGTTTCAAAACTTTGAGGCTTTCAAAAAAAAATGGCTCCACCCAATTTGCCCCAAAAAGTTTATCCTCGAAAATAGTTAGGGATGCGAGTTCTTTCTTTGGGCTGAAAACCTAAGGGAAACTTACAAAAATCCGTGAAAATTGGTGTTTTGGGGAGAGAAAAACAACTGAAAATTCTTTTAAAGCGAATTCTTGAACAAAAGTTTAAGGAAATTATGAAAAATAGGGTTTTTGTGACGAATTTCTACCACCAGGTGGTTAGGGACAACTCTGAGGTGTACAAATGAAACTCGGCTAAAATCTACAAAATTCAAATTTACCCTGTGGCTGAGTTTCATTTGTACACCTAATAAATAAAAATTGTAGGAAATTTAATTTTCTATAAATTTGTACTTAATTATTTTTTCCAGGATGCACCATTTTCGGAAAATAATTTTTTTTAAAATAAATTTATCTTGAAAACAGTGCGTCCTAGAGAAAAAAAAATGCTACGGCCGGCCGGCCGGCCGGAACCACAGACAAAGTTGAGATCGGTAAAGATCAATATTCGATTTTACCCTCCGGACCCCGGAAGACCCCTCCCCAAAAACCCGACATGGAGGGTATCACAATAACTTCTTTAAGGAAGTTAATGAATAGAATATAAATTAAAGAGAATTGAATTTCCAATTGATTTTATTTAGTGCATTTTTTTCAATATCTGTAACGGTTTACGATTTACAAGCCTTTAAAAATTAACCTTCTTAATGGTTATTCTTCAATAACCTTCTTACACGGAGAAGGTCAACTTTTGATGGACTTTAACGCCTAAAATGTTCAAAATTTTGAAAAAATGAACTACTAGGTGTAATGAAACTCGGCTAAAATCTACAAAATTCAAGTTTACCCTGGGGCCGAGTTTCATTTTGTACACCTAATAATTAAAGAAAAATTAATTTAATCATTTTACAGAGTCACTAATATGTCGTTGATAAATATGTCCTGCTCCCGCTGTGGAGAAGGATTTGAACCTAACGAAAAGATTGTAAACTCGTCTGGAGATCTTTGGCACACTCAATGTTTTGTGTAAGTTTTTTTTTATTTATACATTTTTTTTAAATTAATTTTTTAGCTGTGCCCAGTGCTTTAGGCCTTTTCCGGATGGTACATTTTATGAGTTTGAAGGTCGTAAATACTGCGAGCATGATTTCCATGTCCTTTTTGCTCCTTGTTGCGGAAAATGTGGCGAATTCGTCATCGGGCGAGTGATCAAAGCGATGAACTCAAACTGGCATCCTCATTGCTTCAGATGCGAGAACTGCAATAAAGAACTTGCCGAGTTGGGCTTCGTACGTCATCACGGTCAAGCTTTGTGCCACGAATGCCGTGCGTACGCCAAAGCCTCCGGAAACAACAAGCACACTTGCTACAAGTGCCAGTAGGTTGATTTTCTGTCTAAACGAAATTTTTTACGATAATTTTTAGTGGCTTGATTGATGAAAAACCACTCAAGTTTAGAGGAGAAGTTTATCATCCGTATCATTTCAACTGTACTTTATGCGGTGTTGAGTTGAATTCTGATGCCAGAGAGCTTAAAAGTCGCCCTGGATACACTGCCAATGATCTGGTATGATGAACTCGACATTTTAGTTTTTATTTTTAAAAATTTTTTTAGAATGAGCTATACTGCTTGAGGTGCCATGACAAAATGGGAGTTCCTATCTGTGGTGCTTGTCGTCGGCCGATTGAAGAGCGTGTCGTTACCGCTTTGGGAAAACATTGGCATGTTGAGGTATTTATATTTATTTTATAAACGATATGCTGTATATATATTTTTTTTATAGCACTTCGTTTGTGCTAAATGTGAGAAGCCTTTCTTAGGCCATCGTCATTATGAGAAAAAGGGCATGGCTTATTGTGAAATCCATTATCATCAGCTGTTCGGAAATTTGTGCTTTGTTTGCAATCAAGTCATCAGCGGCGATGGTAAGAAATTTTAATCGGCCAGTAAAAATTGTAGAAAATGACCCAAATATGCTAAAAAAAAAGGTTATTTTAGTCCTAGGAACCACCAAAATTCCTGTAATATGGGAGTTTTTTTTTTTTTCAGTTTTCACTGCAATGAACAAAGCTTGGTGCGTTCACCATTTTGCTTGCTCGATCTGCGACCAGAAGATGAACCAGAAGACCAAATTTTACGAACTCGACTTAAAACCGGTTTGCAAAAAGTGTCACGACAAGCTTCCGCAGGAACTCAAACGGAGACTTCGAAAAGCGCTCGAATACGCCCCAAAATCCGCTGTCGCCTAACACACGTTTTGCGACGTCATCGCCAAAAAGTGCCAATCACTCCGCACTTCAAATTAAGACCTTTATTCATTCGGTGCTGTCAAAAGTGCTAGACACGGGTCTTATATTAAAATTTTTTGTTAAGTACCTATCTGTAGAAAAGTATTGAGTGCTTCCAAGTTAATCGCTAAAATATTGAAGCTTTCCCAGCTCATTTTAATTAAAGGAATATTCATTTTTTATAGTTGTCATAAGTAATAATAAATATATAAATAACCTAGCGTCTCTAACCTTAATTTGTCTTTTTGTACACCTAGTTCATTTTTCAAAATTTTGAACATTTTAGACGTTAAAAGTCCATCAAAAGTTGACCTTCTCCGTTAAGGAGGTTATTGAAGTATAACCATTAAGAAGGTTAATTTTAAAGGCTTGTAAATCGTAAACCGTTACAGATATTGAAAAAAATGCACTAAATAAAATCAGTTGGAAATTCAATTTCTTTAATTTTTATTCTGTTCATTTTTTCTCTAGGACGCACTGTTTCAAGATAAGTTTATTTAAAAAAAAATTATTTTCCAAAAATGTTGCATCCTAGAAAAAAATAATTAAGTACAAATTTATAGAGAATTAAATTTCCTACAATTTTATTTATTAGGTGTACAAAATGAAACTCAGCCACAGGGTAAATTTGAATTTTGCAGATTTTAGCCAAGTTTCATTTTGTACATCTAATAAATTGCCCAGAAGCATATGATATAAGTAAAGAAAATTCCTACAAAAGAAAAAATGTTTTTCAAATTTAATTTATTTGTTTGGGTCTCTATTTTGTGTGAGATAAATTGCTTAAATTTTTATCTCAAAGCAAACGATCAGAGATGTGTGCAAGAAGAGTTGAATAAAGACGCTCTTATGATAGGAGAATATGAAATAAAAGCCGGCGTGGATCAAAGTGTTAAAATTTAGTGACTGATACCAGAAGGCACGTTTTGTCCAAAATCGAGGATGTGAGGAAACCAGGTAAGTTTTCCGTCGTTCTCGAAAGAAGTGATCGAATCGACATTTGTTTCGAGTCGACGACGACATCCAGGACGAAGAAAGCGATCCACGTTTTTTTCGCAGTCAAAAAAGGAGTCGTACGAAAAACGAGGAAGTCTCGCAAGTCGGGAAACTGCAACCGATCGAACGCGAGATCGCCAAACTTGAAGATTATGTCAACGAAATTTTCGATCTTTTCGTCCAAATGAGAGAAATGGAAATGAAAATGAGCGATACAAACGAGTCGACAAACAACCGAGTTTTTTTATTTGGGCGTCTTCAATTTTTTATGGCTTTTCGCCCTCGCCGCCGCCCAAATCCTTTATTTTCGAAGGTATTTCTTAAGTAAAAAACTAATCGAATAAATAAAAAATATTTTAATTTTTGGTATCGAGCATTATTAATTTATTATCCAGTGTCTTGAGCTTCAGCGTTCAACCTTGAAAAAGAATCTGGTGGGGATGACGCACCCAGTTTTATCAAAAATCTTATCAGTTTTAAGTATAATTATTTTGAATTAAAGAAAATAAAAATTTGATATGATGGGGATGTTGATGTTTTAATACGAGATGCTGAAAGAGAAGATTGTGTCAAATAAGAAGTCTTATTCAGGTATTCCATTATTTCAATAAAAGTTTTGTAGAAAAAACAACAAACTAGACAAAAATTCAAACTATTGACAACCATCACATCCAGCACCATCTTAATAAAAATGTTGATACTGAAAGTCCCAAGGTAAAAGATTCAAGCAACAAGTCCGAACTTATCATCGGAGGCCTCAAGGAAACTTCTAGGATGAGCAGTTGTGTTTATTATTTTAATTTTCGTTTTTTTTTTTTTTTTTCAGGAGCTGGCCGATTTTGAAAAAATGTCCGATCAAGTTCGGATTGGAGCGGAACGTAAAAAATGGTTGAAATTTACTTGAATAAAACGAAACTATTTCAGAACTTGCATGCGATGGTTTTGACACGGAGTATCCGCCTTTCAGCTGCGTCGTCGTCGAAGATAAAACGAATCCTGGTGTGTCATCATCGGCTACTCCATATTCAACACTGGATACACAATCGGCGTAGGGAAAAACATGTATTTGGAAGATATCATGGTGACCGAAAATACGAGGAAAAGGCGTCGGGAAAAATTTCCAAGAGTTATCCAGGTTAAAAAAAGAAAAAAAAATATTAAAAGAGAGAGAAAAAAATAATAGTGGAAAAGAGCTGTATTGTTTACCACCGGCCAACCCTCCCTCATTCTAAAAACACCCCTGGTTTATGACGTTTGGTGGCTTTTAATGGAGGGTGGAGTATTCCCCTCGTCCATAACGCCCTTATACACGCATCACAAGAGTGGTTTCAACATTGAAATACCGAGCGAGCTAAAATTTCACTGAATCGCTCGAGTCGCGTAGATTCTGTTACAATCCGCGAGACTCTTTTTGACATCGAAAATTATTCTTAAGTGAAACGACCTCATCGTTATCCTGTTAAATATCTCCCTTATTTTGATGGCTGGTCGAGATAACGTGATTATAATTTCCTCCTAACGAACCTCAAGCTCAAGAAACTTGCGAAATCTCTTCCTGTTTAAAGATAAACTTAATTTCCTTTTTAAATTTTCTGGTATAATTTCGTGTTGAAAACCTTCTTCAATAGTTCTTGAGGATGACCCAAAGGACTATGGTCTTTCGATTTATTTTGAGCTCACGTTTTATTAGATTTTTTACTTTTTAGGTAGATTTTACCTTCCTAAAAGAGAAGTTATTCTCCATGTCTCTAAAAAAGGGTCTTTCAGACCCCGTAGGAATCATTTAATGTCGGTGGTGCCGGCCGTCAGTCCCAATAACCTTGTTAATAAATGTAAGTAACGAGAAGTAAGAAAGCCTTTTCCATATGGGCCATAGGGAAGGTTCATTGAAACGACCTACGTGACTAATGATCCAGATAAATCGTTTACGGCTGAGCCTGAAACTAAATTAATCCGGCTTTTACCTTTCACAAATTTCAATGGGCATCATAAAACACGAATCAAGCGTATTCTAATCATAGTTTCATTGACGAAAAAAAGAATAAAGGAAAAAAGTGTAGATTTTGAGCTAGGATGATCAATTTTTAATTTTGAGATATTTTTTTTTGATGACCCTTTTTTTTCCTCACTTTATAAATAAAAGTTCAGTTTTTAGATAAAAGAGAAAAGGCTTTTTTCCTCCCATTTCGTCTAAAAGTAGCCTGAAGCAATCAACCCGCTAATTACTTCCAAAAACCTTTGAAACGAACCTCATTGTCGTTCTAGAATTTAATTTTGATGGATCTGAAAATAAAAATAAGGCTTTTTTTTTTTTTAATGGCAGACTATCTTACAAAAGAGCTGGCCCCTACGAAAAGGTTTTCAAAAGAAAAAAAACATGTTAACCTTTTTATTTAAATTTAGTTTAGTTTAAAGGCGAATGTTCCTTGACGAAAAGGATACTTTAAAAAATTATTCTTTTGCCCCAAGGCTTCCTCGGTATTTATGATCTTAACTTTTTCGTTCTCCACCATTTTTTCTCGGGGAAGGGTCTTCCTAACCCCGGAGGTCAATCCAACATTGTTATTTACCGATCTCAACATTGTCAGTGGTACCGGCCGGCCGTAGCATTTTTTTCCGGAACACTTTACGGCCACAGTTTTCAACCGATTTTCACCAGATTTTCCCCAAACTTTTTCCTACTACTCCTTATTTTTTTTTAAATTTTTGGTGTGACAAAATTGTCATTTTTTACATTAATTATCATTTTTGGTAGAGAGAAATTGAGGAGCTCCGGGTACGAAGGGCGAACTCAACATCGGACAATTTTTTTTTTTTTTAATTTTCAGATTCTAGACCTTGTGAATACACCCATATAATTTTTATGTCGAGTTCGCCCTTTTTTCCCCTTTAAATACGTAAAAACCGATATGCGGCAAAGCTCTAACTGCAATATCCGAGCGGGTACGAAGGGCGAGCTCCACAAATAGTGCACAACCCCCACTCCTTTTCCCATTCCAGGGCATGACTTTTCTGTTGAGTTCGCCCGTAACATAAAAGTTTAAAATGCGAATATCTCGAAACTACGTTTCGTTGAGTTCGCCCTTCGTACCCGGAGCGCCTCAATTTCATAATTCGAAAAATGTTTTCCAAAAAAAAAAGGTTAAGAGCACACTTGAAACATGTAAGCCATATTTTATGAATAATTAAGATGTGACAAATGGCTGAATCCGTTCCTCCTTCTTTTACCAAATATTTGCTTTTCCAACTTTGAAACTGTTTTGAAACTCCTGGAGCATGCGCAGAAGGAATCGGACGTAATAGTTTGTCTGACAAATCTGAAGTCATCTGACGTCATATTGACTTCCAAATCCGTCTGCGCGTGCTCCAGGAGTTTCAAACCAGTTTCAAATTACGGTTGGAATAAAACTATTACAACCACAAACAATTCTGTCGTGTTTTTCGGTTCTAAAATAATCTGCCATTTGAAAATAGGTACCATAGTGATTTTCTTCTTCAGTCTTCCAGACCCATTTCCGAAAAGTCTAATATCACAACTTTTTTAGAAATACAAAAATAATTAAAACACCAATTTCTATGAAAACACATACGAATCCATTTCTTTTTTGTCTCCTTGAGCTAGAATCACACGGAATTATTTATTTTATCTCTTTCCTTTGCGGAAAGCTACATCATGGACTATACAATGAATAAACCTCCTAGGTACGCTGTTTTTTAACCCTCTAAAAACTTATTTTACGTTTCATTTTTATTATAAAAAAGCCACCTATAGGTAGCATTGAAGGTTATATAATATAAAAAAAATAAATATCAATGTCAATCCCTTTTAGGAGCATTTTATTGACATTAGGCTACGTCCAACTACCTAATTAAGGTGTCGTGGACGGCGCGTGTTTCCATTGATATTACATATTTTTCGAGATAAATAATCCCGGGCCCCCCAGAGAATTAGAACCCATGTAAGAATTAGAATTTCTGCACCGGAGTCTTTCACGCTACACACGAGCTACCGAGGGCCCTTTGAAGGTTATATATTTCATCCAAATCTGGGCTAATGACGACAACCAACATGATCACGGGATTATAAAGCGAAGAATTAATTTTCAAAAGTACTCTTTGGCATTTCTTATTCTTGGAAATGTTGCTATTTACTTTAATTCTAAATCAAATGATTTTATACCAAATAAATTATTAAAGAATTTAAAATTTTATAATGAGGATACGTCTATCTGCTGAATTATAGGAAAAACGATAAGAAATAGCCAGAGGGAAAATCCAGTTCCTTTTAAGAAGGTAGAATCGTACTAAACTGCCAAACTCGATTTATCTTACGTTTATGACAAGTTGTCCATCGATTTTCAACGCTTCGACCTCGATCTTTAGGGTGAACATATTGTCTAACCTATACATTTTGAGGAAAGCATTTCTGGTGATTCTTTTTTTGAAAATGCGTCAACAGCTAAATATCCACTTTTGTCAAGAACGACGCTGGTACCGCGTGTAGCAAAACATTAAGTACTGGTTTGAAGAGCTTCCAACGAAAACTTCCTTAAAGAGAAGTATCTTATATAGGAGGGGGAAGTATAAGGGAGGGACGTAAAACGTAGGGGGAAGTATATGGGAGGGAGAAGTTTAAGTGAGGGGTAGTATAACAGAGGGTGATGTTTAACGGATGAGGAAGTATAAGGGAACGAAAGTATAACGGAAGGGGATGTATAAGGGAGGGAAAGTATAACACTGCCCAACTGGCAAATCTCACCCTGGGGCGGGAAAATTTTTTTTCGTCAAACTACTTAATTACCTCCAAAACATTAATAATGAAGTATAAAATTAATTTGGCATGTAAATGCCAAAATAAGGCTTAAAGGAGAATTTTCCAAGTTTATTTTTGAAAAATTGTCCGATTTTTGTTTTTTTACCAAAAATTTTCCGAGTTTTTTTTTTTCAAAAAATTTTCCAAGTATTTTTTTTAATTTTTTAATTTTTGAAAAATTTATAAGTTTTTTTTTCGAAAATTTTTCTATGTGTCAAGGTAGAAATAATGTGCTTTTTGGCCTAGGGATGTACCTCTCGTAATGGTAAGATGTCTGAAATTTCTCCCTACTAAAAAATAAATTGATAATTAAAAAGTGGCAATTTTTTTACACCAAAAATTCTTAAAAAATAAAGGAGTAATTGGTGAAAATTTGGTGAAAATCGGATTAACGGTTCGGCCGCAGCGAATTTTTTAAAATTTCAAACAGACATATCTCCGCCACTTTTTCGAAATTCAAAGATCGCCCTCTTTTCATTCTTCTTCACCGGCTAAAGAAATTTTGGTGAAAATTTGGTGAAAATAAGATAAAAACTGCGGCCGTAAAGTGTTCCGGAAAAAAATGCTACGGCCGGCCGGAACCACAGACAAAGTTGAGATCGGTGTAAATTCATATTCGAATTTATCCTACGGGGTCTGGAAGACCCCTCCCCAAACCCGACGTGGTGGGTATCACAATAACTTATTTAAGGAAGTTAAAAAAGATCGCCATTTTTGAAATTTTTAAAAGACAGACCACTTTTAACGACATCTACGTAAGAAAGAGTCGATGAAGGTAGAAAACTGATGAAAATTGAGCCCATTAGGCTAAGATGAAATAATGGAGTCACAAGCATACTCTATCGACTAATTTTTCAACTCAGTGCATCCTATACTTATGTGTTCGAAAACTAGAATTCGCATCAAGTTAAAGAAATTCAGAAGCTCTGTAGAAATAGAAAATAAATTAAACTAAAACATATAAATTCTTAGAAGACAACAAAAAAAATTAGGAAAAATTACGTAAAAACGGGTTTTAACTTTCAAAATCTGACAAATATTTCAAAAGTCCATAGGAAAAAAAAATGATTATTGTTTATGGTTTTTTATGGATCTTTAGGATGGTTTCATGGAAAAATTCTTGAAGATTTCTTACACTTTTTTTTAATTGCTGTTTGGGAACATGTTTTGGGATTTTCCTATCTTCAGGCTCAGCCCTTATTTTAAAAAAAAAAAAGAAAATATGTTATTTTTATGAAGAAAGATGGGGATTTCTGGTGAAAGATTCCTCCAAAAACTAAATTTGGGAAATATCAGGACTTAAACCTTGGGAAATTCCTTCAAAAACACACAAAATTGGGTTACTCTCAAAAAGTGAAGAAAAACCCTGTAAACGGTCTTTCTTTTCCAAACTAACAAACAAACAAAAAAGTGGAAAACTTCAGAAATCCCAAAAACATCCATAAAAAACCGAGGAAAACGTCAAAATCCTTTAAAAATTGGGTTTTGAGAACACTTTTAACTTTTCAAGAAATGTGGAGCTAACACATTCTATGATCCTAACGTAGAATTCCTTTTCAGAATGTCGATTTAGTCACGCGGCTTGACGATAGAATGCGTGTGATTCGATATAAAGAAAACGGAAATTTTTCGTTGAGAGGGGCTGTCCAAACTTTAATTCCATCATATAAAAATAAATAAAGAATTCAAAAATCATATTTTTAATTTTTTTTCATCTACAGCCAGAAGGTCTGATTAGCGTTTTTTAGAAGCCGAAGTGATTTTTTTAAAATTCGACATCCCCCTCTATCACTTAATTTTTAGTCGGTAGGTTTTTTAGAAGGTACGTAGATCGAAATCACAATTTTGGCTTTATTCATTTTTTTTCATGGAACTCTCTTTTCAAAGGATTTTCGGACGTTTTGATCGTCTGCGCTTTGAAAGACTTTCTTCGATCTTCCTTCCGAAAACCTTCTTTCTCGACTTCTACTTTCAATTTTTGTACACGGACTTAATTTATAAAACATTCTATGAATTGAGATTGTAAAATCAAAATATGCAATAGCAAAGATTACACCATACGTTACTTTTGAAACTAATGAGTGAGACGGGATGAATATCAACACTCCTAATTGCTCCTCCAATCAATAGTGACCACACATTTACACTTGTTCTGGTTAAACTCGATATTTTTCAATGATTGCTTCATTTTGGTTCATCTAATTTGACAAACTTTTCCCACGTTTTAATATGTTTACCAATAAAAAATTAATCTTATGTTTTTATTCATCATTTTATTTGTTTTTCCTCAAGTTAGTTTACTTTCATAAAATATGAAAAAAAATGCTCCAAAAGGCCACTTGCCCAACTTGTGGAAGCTGCGTTTGAGATTGGCGGGAATTGCGCTTTATGAAACTGAGCTTCGGAGATCAATTTTACCAAACTTGAGCAAACTCAAAAAACAATTTTTCTTTCTTTTTTTCATCTCTTGAAATGAAGTTGTTGTGTGTGATGGTTTTCAGGAATGGACTTCCAGAATATGCAGCCATAGCTTTATTTCGAGTTTGCCACTAGTCTTCACCTGCTTCACCTAGTCCTTTTGTAAATAACTAAAAATTGATTAACTTCCTTAATGAAGTTAATGTGATACCCTCCACGTCGGGTTTTTGAAGAAGGGTCTACCAGACACCGGAGGGTCGAATGCGCTCCGGGTACGAAGGGCGAACTCGACAAAACGTAGTTTCGAGATATTCGCATTTAAAGGTTCGGTTTTTACGTATTTAAAGGGGAAAAATGGCGAACTCAACATAAAAATTATATGGGTGTATTCACCAAGAGGTCTAGAATCTGAAAATGAAAAAAAAACTGGAGGACCCTTCCCCGAAAACCCGACGTCGAGGGTATCACAATAACTTCTTTAAGGAAGTTAAAAAAATTTGTCCGATGTCGAGTTCGCCCTTCGTACCCGGAGCGCCTCAATTCGAAAATTGTTCTTTACAGATCTCAACTTTGTCTGTGGTTCCGGCCGGCCGTAGCATTATTCCGGAACACTGCACGGCCACAGTTTTCAACCGATTTTCACCAAAATTTCTTTAGCCGGTGAAGAAGAATGTAACGAGGGTGATTTTTGAATTTAGAAAAAATGGCGGAGATGTCTGTTTATCCGTTAATGATAAACAGTTAACATTATCAGTTAATGATAGTGAACCGTTAATCCGATTTTCACCAAATTTCCACCAATTACTCCATATATTTTTCGCAAAAAAAAAAAATTCCCCCTCCCTTAATCTTTCCCTCTTTTAAAAACTGCGCTGCTGCCTAACATGGTCCCAATTTTCACCAAATACTCCGTACATTTTATACAAACTTTTGGCGTAATAAAAAAATGCTTTTTTTTAGTAGGGAGAAATTTGATACTGAGAGAGACATCCCTTGGGAAAGCGCATTATTTCTACCATGATACTTCAAAAAAATTTTGGAAAATTTTTTGACGAAAAAAATTGAAAAAAAATGAAAATTTTTCGGGGGAAAAAAACTGGAAAATTTTTTGAAAAAAGAATCTGTCTAAATGCTAGAAATTCTTCCCCTCCTTTTGTACTTCCCCATCCCTATACTTCCCCCTCCTATATTGTTCCTCCTCTTTAAGGAAGTTTTGGTTGGAAGCTCTACAAACCAGTACATTTTTTCCCTCCAAACTGGAAGAGAAACTTGTTTATTTTTAGTTTTGCACTAGTGCCGATTGATCCGGAATCCCTAATGCCGGTGATAACATCACCGTCGACAGGAAATTTAATTATAAGTTGTATTTCAACTCTCTCGAAATTGTGACACCTGCCACAGACGGTTTACGCGTCAAGGTTGTAGCGACTTCATTTGTTTTTTAATATCAAAATGCAGCAGTAAAATGCAGCAGGAGTACCACGATAAAAGGTCACAGGCCCTTTGTAGAGGGCTCCACTGAAAGGCGAAGTTACACAAAAAATTGAGATATCTCAGCCATTTTTGAAATTCAAAAATCGCTTTCGACAATTTCTTGTTCAACTTTTAAGAAAGATTTTGTGAAAATCGCTTTCAAACTGTGGCTGGACGGACTACTAAGTCCAAAGTGCTGCCGGAACTACAGCAAAAGTTGAGATTTGTTTCATAATCGGTCCTACGGTATCTGGAAGACCCTTCCCCTAAAAATTCGACATCGAGTAAAACAATAAATTCTTAAGGATGTTAAAAAAAATTTAAAAATTGGTAGATATCTGAGAGAACAGAAATCATCTTCAGAAACACATAAATACAAATGAACAATAGAAATGAAAATTTAAAAACGACTCTTCAGAAAACTCGGTTTATTGGCTTTCAAAACGCAGGCACACCGATGCGATGGGGCGAAACTTTGAGGCAACTTTGAGATTGATTAAATAAGTTGTTGGTGACAAGAGGGGTGGAGGAGACCTGTGATAAGAAGGAAATTGTAAATTATTCTTTCCACTCTTTTAACCATTTATTTCTGTACGTTTTGCATAATATAAAGTCTCTTTTTGTTTTTTTTTAACTTGAAATATTCTCAGCCAAAGTCCTCGAGGGCGTTTTTGCCTGAGGGGAGGCCCCAGGGACGCTCAACTTATATCCCAAGGTGTTTATGTAATTTTATCGCCGAACGGGAAACTTATTAAGATAAAAGAGGTACAAATATGGAAGCTTACATAGTGTCTCCCACCAGGCGCGCAACAGTGTTACCAACCTAATCATGATGATAATTGATAAAACTCTGGGTAACAATTTAATGAAGACTTCTACAATGGCGCTATTTTCGAACGCAAAACTCAGTGATATCACGAAATTGATTCAGTTGGCAGAACTGATCAGAGTTGTTCAATCAAGGTCTAACAGTGCAACTTTTCCAGTTAAATATCTGGTTTCATTTTTTTTAAAAACTCTGTAGATGGCGTCGCATCATTATTCGATAACGATCCGAGGACAACAGAATTCAAACACCCGAATAAACCGAATGACTGAATGCACTCAGAAATCACGGATTCGACATCTATTTTTCCCCTTTCACTTTATGACTTTCTGGTTCGACTAGAATTTAAAGTAGTTTTACTACGACGTTTTATGTCTCTTTCCGTTACTTTTTCGATTAAATAGATTGAAATACCTCGTACGATCCTAAAAAACGCACTCTTATCAGATTCTACATACTCACTGAATCTTTTGATTAAGCCTGGAAAAACTGTTGTGAAAATTTAATCAAAATGCGAAAATGAATGGAGGATGGCTTTAGTACAGGCGAATTTATAATACCAATCTAGTTTAACCTTAAAACGTTCGAAGAGGCTGAGTAAATTGCGCATTTTCAATGTTTCAACCAGGAACAACGAGATTATAGTTATACATCGACGATAATTATTCTTTTTAACTTCCTTAAAGAAGTTATTGTGATACCCTCCTCGTCGGGTTTTTGGGGAAGGGTCTTCCAGACCCCAGAGGGTCGAATCGAATATTGATCTTTACCGATCTCAACTTTGTGGCTCCGGCCGGCCGTCCGGCCGACATTAAGAGTATGCGAGAACACCCGAAATTTCTCCCGATTACATTTTTGAGAAAATGAAACGATTTTTTTTTCTCGATTCGATTTTTTTCATTATGGCGGATCCGACATCAAAATTGAACCAAGTGTTAGACTGAGACGAAAATTAGTTTCCTATAATCGAGCACTAAAAATCGTCGGAAAATTGTTTACAAAAGCTCGTTCTCGTTATTTTGGTAATATCTAGGCGGTGTAGGGAATTTTTTCCTAAAAAGTTTTCCTTGGGAAAATGGAAAACTTACTTTATGTCTAATATACTTTTTTTTAAAAAAACCCCTAAACATTTTGTAGTTTTTGACGAGCTCTTTCCAACAACATATTAGACAAAATCCGATGGATAGTTACGTCGTAATCCTTTGACAAAGATTTGGAGGAAAATTCCCACTTGCCCATGAAGAAGTTAATATTGGAAGAACCTGTAAAAATTTGAAGAAAATCGAATGAAAATTGCGGCCATGTTCCGGAAAAATGAGACGGACGGCCGGCACAACTGACGTCCTTATGAACGGCAAAGATCACTAATCGGTTTCCCTCTACTGGTACTTTAAGACCTCTTTAGAGAAACCCCCAACAACTTCCCTATAGGGATATATTCAAAATATATTCAGTTTAAGTATGCACAGATTTTCAAGGTCATCTCCCAAAAGGTCCTCTATAAATATCATAGCGATCAGTGGTATAGTACTAATGAAGATTCCGTTTTCGGTCAATAAACCAAATTCAGTTTTTTCAGTGGTTGATACGATGAAGGCCTTAAAATGTTAATGCTGATTAAAGGTTCTGCGTATTAGGGTTATTTGGGACCCTGAGAGTATTTTGAGCTTTCTCCACGATGTTGATTGCTGAAACTAAGGCATTTTCCACGACTATACAATCAACTATCAGTCTACCAATTATTCAATGGGGAATTTTGATGTCGGGTTTTAGAAAGATTGAGATAGTTCATGTATGTACACAAGTGACATTACTGGAACACTTTGCTGTCGCCGTTAGAATATTACTCGAATGAGAAACCGTTTGAATATTTTAAGAGTGAAGCGAACTTTGTTAAGTAGAACTTGAGAAGGGTTTGGCAAGGGAGAGGACACTTGCTATTTCCGTTTTGGTCACATTCGGACCACATTCAAAATAACATTTCCGCCCGTGTGTTGCTGGACATAAAAATGTACCTACTTCAGAATAGCTCCTCTACCTATTCATCCGACATCTACATTCGATTTTTTTTAAATAAATAAATTTACTTTTCCCTTTTTTACAGTTGAAGAACAACATCTTGTTTTGAGTTTAGACTTATTGCTAATTATTTTTAGCAAGCGCATGACCAGAGAATAATATTATGGTAAAGAAACTTCAATCAAATAGTTGTGTCGGGTGTTGGCCTTCGTGATTAGAGGGCGGAGAAGTTGAGGGTAACTTGTGGCCAATAACCATCCACCGACAAACTTCTTATATCACCCCCCCCAAAACTTGGACTCATATCAAAGCCCGTTTCTTAAGACAAATTATGCTACCATTAGCCGGGCATCTGTCCTCCGAGGCAAACTGTTTTCCTCTTGCTTCCGGGATGATCGAGAACGACAGATTAATTTTGAATTTTTTTTTTTCATCTACTTTGAACATTTTGTAGTTAGTATAATTTTTTATGGTATAAAAACGCCCTTCTAATTTTTGGGCACTTCCCTCTGCTTTTTTTCCCCACAAACCCTCGTTTTACTGAATTTCTTAACGCTTTGTTATGTTTCTACGCCATCGCCACCTCTCCTCCCACAAGAAAAAATTTTTTTCACCGGATTATTCGATTCCTTCCTAGCCTTTTTAGGGGAAGTATAAAGAGGGAAGTATAAGGGAGCGTAAGTATAAAAGAGGGGAAGTATAACGAAGGGAGAATTTTGTTCGAAAAACTTTCCGATTTTTTTCCAAAAAATTTTCCAAGTTTTTTTTTCCGAAAATTTTTTAAGTATCAAGGTAGTATAAATAATGGGATTTATGCCCAAGGGAGGTCCCTCTGGTAACGGGTGGAAGTATGAAATTTCTCCCTACTAAAATGATAATATTGATGTAAAAAAATGACATTTTTTTACACCAAAAATTCTTAAAAAATATAAGGATTAATTGGTGAAAATTTGGTGAAAATCGGCCGTGGCAAATTTTTTAAACTTCAAACAGACATATCACCGCCATTTTTTCGAAATTCAGAAATCGACATCGTTTGTTTCTTGTTCACCGACTAAAGAAAATTTGGTGAAAATCTGGTAAAAATCGGATGAAAACTGTGGACGTAATGTGTTCCGGGAAAAATTCTACGGCCGGCCGCACCACAGACAAAGTTGAGATCGGTATAGATCCATATTCGATTTGACCCTCCGGGGTCTGGAAGACCCTTGCCCAAAAACTCGACGTGGAGGGTATCACAATAACTTCTTTAAGGGAGTTAAAAACCTCCTTAAACTTGAAAACTTATAAGACTTAATGTGTTAAAAGAGTCCTTCAACTTAAAAGTCCTTAAACTTCCTCTCCCTTATACTTCCCTCTCCTTTATACTTCCCTCTCCTATATAATTCATCTCCCTTATACTTCCCCAGTGTGTTATTACCCCAAAAAGTGTTATTGAAGCTGGCACCAACGAAATGCCTTTTTAAAAAGTCTAATGAAAGGATGATCTTATGAAAATCGGATGAAAATTGCGGCCGCTGAGTGTTGCGGGGAAAATTTGCGACAGGGCAGACCAATGCGGGGCTTGGTCCTCTCCCAAAATTCGTATAAGAGGGTAATACAATTATTTTTCTTTGACGCAATCCCCGGGATGAGTAGAACTATTATATTTGTTATAAATAAATCTGATTACGAGTTGGTGTGAGATTAAAAAAACAAAAAGGTACCTATTTATTTCAAGGTTCGTTAGTTAGAGCTTAATGGTGCACATAATTACGGAGCTGCTCCAGTACAGATTCAAAACAAGAGATTAGCCTATTTTACATTCAATCTCGTTTCAATGATTGACGTCCGTGCCGCCATTCTTTTCAAATCTTTATCTGATTTCCATTATTCGATAAGACCGTCAAATAATTGGGGTGGACAAAAAAAAAAAAAAAAAAAAAACGGTAAAAATTTTCTCTCAATTTAAAATCTAAATCTGTAGATATTATGGAAGGTTTGGGTTATTGAGCAATTTCAGGTTGTCATCATGGACTGTCAATAATCAGATTAGCTTCCTCAAGGAGAAGTTTTGGTGACACCCTCGAGAACCCTTGAAGGAAAAATGAATCGTGGATCTTTGCCGATCATGATGGTGTCTGTTGCCGGCCGTCCGTCGAATTTTTCCGAAATACTTAATGGCCAAAATTTTACTCTGATTTTCACCAAAATTTCACCGAGTTGCCGAGAGTTTTTTTGGAAAAATCGCGGTCATCTGTCAGTCTTTTTAATGCGCTACTGCCGAATTATTGGGTCTTTCTTATCCAGATTTTCACTAAATACTCCTTATGTGGCGATAAATATGTAGGAATTTGGGGTGTGCGCGCCCGTATTTCTATAGCCAGTGAATTTTCGTTAATAGAATAAGTGATCGAGAAAATCGTAGTGATTTTAAGAGAACTTTCTATAAAGTTATTTACGAAAATTCTCCAGTAGGTGCTTGTTTTTGATATTGCTTGACGTGGAGTATGGTAATTGACGGGAAGTGTGTTCATTAAATTAGATGACCTTAGTACCTCCATATCTTTGAAACTGACAAGCATCATCTATGGTTTTACCTTGGTAGATGTAACGAAATTAATTAGGCATCCATTATTACCTCTAGTCGAATTATTACGGCCACCAAAAAATACTGAGGTTATGCCACATCGATAGAGGCGATCTTCAAAATTATATGGAATTAAACGTGAATTTTAAAGGACTTTTATTTACAGCGGTTAATTCCCAGCTCACTTCATCGTCGAGCAGGTAGGAACTTCAAAAGGGAAATAACAGAAAAAATTAAAAGGTAAAGTGTAGGCAACAGTTCAATCATAATAAGGGGAAAGGAAAGGGTGAAAAGGAAAATAATTTGCATAGTTTAAAACTTTGTAATGGCTTTTCAATTTAAGAATAATTATTCATTTTTGTAATGTCTAGCAATTGGGGTGTTGGTAAGGGGGCATATTTCCCCTTTTCTATCAATTTTCTCTCATCTCTGATCCTCTATGGCTCTCTTTTATCAAGGTAGCCGACGTGACTTGAGTAGTCAACTTCCCAACTTTACCCAACACCATGTTCGTTTTTTTTTTTTTTTTTTTTTTTTTTTTTTTTTTTTTTTTTTTTTTTTTTTTTTTTTTTTGGTTCTTCCAAACGAATTTATACGTTCCCACCCTCGTTCGTACTAAGTTTCCTTCGGCCTCTTTTCTTTTTCTCAACAACCCAATTTTGAAATCCTATCATAAGTATTTAACTAACGAGCCTTTCTCCGCACTTGAGTTTTTCCATAGACTTTTAATTATGTTTAAATGTCCGAAAATAAGTTTAGGATCTGCTTTTAGACAATTTGGTAGGAGGGGGAAGTATAACGGAGGAAAATTTAGGGAGGGGAAGTATATGTAAGCGGAAGTTCAGAGGGATGTATAAGGATGGGGAAGTACAAAAAGAGGGGAAGAATAATTTCAAGCATTTAGACAAATTCTTCTTTTTTCAAACAATTTTCAAGTTTCAGGGAAACGGTTTGTTTCCGGCTTCCCGCTGTGACTATTAAATCTCTCAGACATAGGGTTCACAATTAAAAGAAGAATGATTGTGAT